>JAVDBV010087627.1:0-10965 GCA_032619315.1 Piper longum | reverse complement strand
TGTTTGGCATGCTATTATGGATGACTGGGTTGGCGTCAGGCCTGATGAATCGAAGATCACAAGCTTTGTCTCTTCAAATGGTCTTCGATCAAATGCACGGGATGATAATTTGGACAGCAGTGCCATCAATACATCAGAACTTTTGAATCCAGAGAAAATAAGTATTTTCTACAATAAGCTGCATTCTGATTTTGCTTCAGCCGGAATTGATGGAATCATAGTGGATATTCTGAACATTTTAACGAAACTGAAAGCACGCTTTGGTGAAGGGGTGGAATATGGCAAACTGTACTTAAAGGCTTTAGAAGGTTTGGTTAAACAGAATGATCCCAACGATGGAATTGACTGCCGCATAGGTTTCAAACGCAGATTTCATTTGCTCAGGTAGCACTACTCTACAATTTCTCTTCTGACATGAACTTGAATATGGCTCTATCTTAATTTTGGATGCTGAAAATATTTTTTTCTGTCTTAGAAACTCCGATGGTCCTGTGAATTCAGAATATGATGTCATCCGCTATATGTTGGGTTTTTATGCTAATGTTCTCTTTGGTGAACTGACAAGTCCGCAATGGGATTTTTTTTCTGTAAGTAAAGATATGAATGTTTTCACATAATTCGTTTCGAAAAACTTGGTGCAGTGCTTATTTGAGTAGCACTTGCTCTTAGAGTCTTCATCCTATGGCTGAATTCCATGGAGCAGCACTCGCAGTTGGAGGACATGTAATCTGTGTTAGGTAATAGTTGTTGCCGTTTTCTCTATGTTGTATGAAACACCGGAGTACTTTCTCACCTTCGTTAAAGAAATCAAATGGCAGTGATAAGCCTGGGAATCACAACTTCCATCTTTTGAAGAAAATGGCTTTACCTGATGGATCCATTTTGAGAGCAAAACATCTGGGAAGACCAACAAGAGATTGCTTGTTTTTGCCTTTACTCCAAGAACGAAAAGGGTAGAATAGTTTATTTGGCAAATTTATTTACCAGGGAAATTGTCCTCGTGAATTTGCTTTGGACATGCCTTGCTCTTTTGACAGTCTTCTTAAAGTGTGGAACTTAAATGAGTATTCTGGAGTGCTTGGTATTTTCAAATTCCCAACGACGGATTGTCAAAATAATGAAGAGGAACCGAGCACATGGACTAAAGTTCGATCAACTGATGTTGAGTGTCTCTCGAGGGTTGCTGGAAAATGCTGGAATGGCGATTCAATTATGTATCTTCACCTGGCTGGTACGTGATCCTAATTTTTCTATGAAAATGGAAATTTAAATCTTAATCATACCATATTTGTGGAATTGATATAATGTCTTCAAAAACTAGTGCAACTCACTAAACTCTCCACAAAAATGCAAATTTTGAACTTAGTAATACCATCTAAATTTGTGGAAATGCTAATGTAATTTCATTTAACTGGAATTAAATTCACCACTGGAAGATAAATTTAATAAAAAAGCCTTGTGATTGTGATACTTTAATTCACAATGTGATCTAGTTATCTTCCCTAAAAATTTCTTCATGTGTGCTTACAGTGCATGATGCAGTCAAATTTTCATATATTGCAGGACTAATTCTTTATCAGATCAAGAATGATTTTTGGTTGGTGACCCTCAAACCCGGGAATTATGAAGTCATTACTGTTGTCCCTGTCGAAGAGCTAAAGGGAGTATACGTTGCGCCCATTGGTCTGATTCATATGTTCAACTCTGGTGGCGCCATCAAAGAGTTGAAGTATGAAGTTGCCAAGAGAAGATTAGTGACAATGAAAGTGAGAGGAAGTGGCGCCTTTGGTGTGTATGCTTCAGTCAGACCCAAGATGGTGTCTATTAACCGGGGAAGAAGGAAGAGAGGACGCCCAGGGAGGATGACCGAAGAGTTGGAGGAGAATGAGATTGTGTATGATGAAGGTTCTCGTTTAGTAACTTTTTCTTTGGGGGTGCCAGACGAGGAGCTATACCTCTGGAACATTGTCATGGAGTTTTAGTGGGGAGCATTTTAACATTTGGGTGGGCATGCTCTAATTACTTTGTTTACTGGTTGATCAAGGGAGCACTTATCATGCAATCTGGATTTTGCAATTTAGCCCATTGTGGGTCTCTCTCATGGCTACTTTCTGTACAGCAACTTCTTCAGACTTCAAGTAGCAAGGTGAATACAAATTGTGGCCTGTGCTGTAAACATCAATTTCGAGAGAGCTCACAGTTGCTTCAGCCTTCAAACATGATCACCATCTGGTATACAGCTTTCATTTGTTGAGGGGATTGGACTCATGTATAACTAACTTGGCTAGGAGTATAAAATGCGGCAACATCGCACTTCTCTAGCTGCAAGTGGAGCAACATTGTCCTGCAGAATGTATTCGTATGGGATCAATCTTTGACTTACAGGTTCAGATACAGACATGTTAATAGAAAATATACACAAATGACATTTTACCATTTCTCTTTAACGAGGGAAAGTTATTCTGATAGATTCATCTCGTTGAGGGAAAGTTAATAGTGAAGGCTGTTATGTAATACAGGGAATATAAACGATGAGTTTAGCAAGGTCCTCTCCAGTAGCTTCTTTTTTGATCACTAGAGTAAGGGTAAGTCTCCATGATCAACAACAGATAGATTTGAAGCTTGCGAGTATGTTTCTAGCTCTCTCATTACGGAGTTTCTTATTTCTTGCTAGCCAACGTGATTATTCAACTCTTAAAAATTCCCTTCGTACAATACGTTTCCATTAAGTTTCATTTTATAGTTCAACGAACTTTTCTCCTACTTGGGCATCTAGATCTCCAATTAAGTTGAATTTTGCGAACATTGAAAAGGAGTTTTCATCTATTCGAAAGTTGACGGTGCAAGCTGGGCAACTACAGGTCGCTCAGTGGCCATTTCCATCCCCAAATCATTCAAATGTCTCTTACTTTGTGTGGCTTTCTTGGGGAGAAACTCCCACAGCCTATTTGTCAGACTTCACATCGCAAAAATACATGTAGCGGCTAATCCTTCAGATTTCACATGCAACGTCAACAATGGGTATAGCGGCTACTGTAAAGTGTTGTTTAATATAATCAAGAAAGCCACAAGGGAGACGAGATTTTGCCCTTTGGTAACACTAGTTTTGGGCAAACTAAAATAAAAATGTTCAAACACCACATTTCTCTAGATACAAATGGAGACCCGGCCACATGGCCCAGGGGTCTATTTGTACAAAGAGTAGTTTTTTGGAAAAAAGTTGAACAGCCAGCTCTAGCGACCACGCCCTCGTCCTCTACCACGCCCACGGCCCCGACCTCGTCCCAAAGGCCGCCCTAATTAAG
The DNA here is from genome assembly GCA_032619315.1 of Piper longum. Classification (NCBI taxonomy): domain Eukaryota; kingdom Viridiplantae; phylum Streptophyta; class Magnoliopsida; order Piperales; family Piperaceae; genus Piper; species Piper longum. Next base: position 7,660 of record JAVDBV010087627.1, on the reverse strand, counting down.
AACAACAGAATTTGCTTAGCCTCCAACTTGAGCAATTATATAACTAAAGGAATCTAAAAAGATATGACATGACAGGGCCACTTACCGGCTGTAGGTTTCTTGGGTTTGATCCTAGGAGTCTCCTCAACCAACAAAGTCTCAAGGTTTAAGCTATCCGGTAGAATATAGTACCTGATGTTATTACCCCTCACGCTAAGGTGGTCGAGGGTGACTGGATTCTTTCCCTTAAGTGTTAGCTTGACAGTCTTCAAATGCGTGTTCATACTAATATCGACCCCTGCACATTTGGACAGACTATTTTAGTCTTCAAAGAAAAGAAGAGCATACAGAAAAATTATGCTTGGAAGAATCACAATATTACACTGTCATGGTCTGACTAGAAGCACCAACCATACGCAAATAGATCTGTACGACACATTGGTTTTATTAAAGCACTTCATCACCCAAGTGCGTATGTAAGAAAAGCTTTGAAAATAGAAAGAGAAGCATCATTTGCAATGAATCAACATATTGCTATTTATGTACTATTCCAACTAATATTATTTAAAATTCAAATTTCTAGGTCAAAGTTTGTAAAAAAAAAAGATAGAGATTCCAGCAGAAGAATGAATTAGAGTATGCAAATTTAAATATTACACAAGATGTGATATAAGCTACAGTAAGAAACAAACAAACAGATGAGAAAACGTACTTCAACGTACCAATCACTAAACTCACAAGGTCTATGCAAGGAACTTGGCGTGAATTAACTTGAAATTCATAAACTAGCCATTCTAGTGGATCAGAAGCTGAGAAACTTGATTATTATCATCTATGCTATACCCCTTTAGACGAACTAAGGCTAATTAAGTAAGATTAATCCAAAGGGAGTAGCCAACGTAGAATCACTAGCAATTGACGTCAAAAGGAGCGCCCCACTGTTTGTTTCTAAGGTAATAAAAAAGCAAAACTTGATTCTCAATAAATAGAGACTCAATGCAATGACATCTAGCATTCTGAGCTTGGGTTCGCTCAACTGGGCACATTCCAATTACAAGCCACCTAGGGCTTTCTTCTAAAAAAATTTACTCATCTCTCATAGTTAGAAGGAGAATCAGAGGAGAAGTAACGAAGTGAAGGCATTCATCATGCTTGAACTCAAAAAGGGGATGAACACAAAGACTGGGCTACTCTGAAGTAAAGATGGGCAGAAATCTAGACCATATAGATCATCCCTCCTTAGCATCACCGAGTAAAAGAGTAATTATGTCAAAGCAAAGAGACGACGAAGTGTTCGTTAACAACTAAATTCTTTGAACTTGCCAAACATCTGATGTTCGGGTTTAGTGTCTACAAAATGCCCAAACACACTCCACAAATGAAAGACAATCTCGTTCGCTAATTCCCATTACTCAAACAGCAAATGCTCACACTCCAAAAAAAAAGGAGCAAATCCCCGCAAAACATAAATACACAATACAACCAAATAAGCGAATGAAAAAAAAAAGACAGCACAAACAAAAGATGGACAAGGAAGAGATGATGCACAGACCTGTGATAGTCCCATGAACGACAGTGCCATTCTTGAGTTCGATGGAGACGGTTTCGTTGTTCAACTTCATCAAAAACCTGTTCCATTTCCCCCAAATTGCAAAAATCAGCATAAAAAAAAAGAAACAACAACATGACGACCTGCAACCCCAGCAAGAACTCGTCTTTACGCAACACAGAGAAGAGCGAAAGAGAGGGAAATGGCCATCGCCATTACCTCACGAGCTTCATGGCTGCAAGATTTAGAGCTCCGAACCAGTCCCGCGAAGAGGAGTCGGGCGGGGGGGGACTAGGGTTTTGCGGTTCCCGGTGAGGGTTTTAGATGGGCCGACGGGCCTCGAACTCTGCCGCTACGTTTGGGCCCAGGCCTGCTCGATTAAGTTCAATTTGGTTCGATTCGTCACTTTTGACGTTGAATTAAATGAATGGACCGTATATTATCGTACACGGACGCGACCGACAAACGTGACCGTGACGACAACTCTACAAAATCGCAGCATCAAACAAGGAATTGGGATAAAATATAAAATCAAATTCATGGAGTGGTTCAACAAAATAGGCATGGTTGAGGATTTTAGGGAGAGAATTACGAGAAGATTAGTGCAGTTTTATTCCAATAAATAGATTTTCATCCGATGAAAAAAGGGACAGTCAAAAAAGAGCGTAAAAAAAAAGAGAAGAAAATGTGAGTAAAAGAGGGTAAAAAAAGAGAGAAGAGAAAATTATTGTACTCATGTATTTTTGAAAAATCTGAAATCAAAATTTTTTTTTTTATAATTTGGTTTTCTAATCACACAATCAAATTTTCTTCGATTAACCGGCCCTTTGGTTGTACCCCATTTTGGATGTAATCTGGTTGTGTTCGAAATAATCCATTATCATGTAATTTAGTTACATAAGCATTAAATTATAACAAAAAAATTAATAAAAAATATATAAAACATGTATATAATATAATAATTCATGTCAAAATATTGATCTTTTATTAAAAAAATATTTATTTTTGAAATATTTTATGACGAAATACAAATAAGATTTCACACAACTTTTTTATTCGGCAACCTATTTTAAATCAAATAGCTATGGCTTTTTTCTTAAAAATCGACAAAATTATTCCCATTATCTAACCATCCACTCCGATGACTGATATTAAATTTAGCTTATATAAGATGATACTAATTATTCTCTTAATTTAATTAGACAACTAAAAAACATATATGACGTCAATTGTAAATCCATTGACGACGATGAAGAAATATGCACTCCCAAATAAACTAGTGGAGACATGTAGTGATTCTTGTGAAGCAATCAAATAAAAATCCGAAAGATGAATAAATGGGCAATTAGTTGAGCCGGCCACAGCTACGGTTTCTTCTTAAAAGGGTCGAAATCTAACACGAGCCCCCCCTGTTTTATATATATTTATAATAGCTCAGTCAATACCTCCTTCAATGTGCCTCTGCATATACTGCATTATTAATTTATTCTTATACACATTCCCGGGAAAGAGCTAAAGGAGGCACCTCATTTTATGCTCGCTTAATTTATTACATAATATATATAGGCCAGCTTTTATATTATAGTACCACTGGGTATCAGTGCATCTTTTATCACAGTCACGATGCCGCTCTTGATGAAGTAGCCATCCGTTTCTCTTGCTGCTTCTTGCACGTTATCATGGTTGATGATCTGCAGGATGCAAGAACATTAGGTGGCTGCATAGTTAATAAGAGTTAAGACTTAAGATTGTGTGCACCTGTCCAAAGCATGGTGATCATACATACAGTAAACATGATATCATTTAACAAAATCTGACGGTGCAGACAGGTTGCTATCCTTGGGTGGTCAGGAAGTGATAAGTTTTTAATGGAATAATTTAGCGACAAGAGGACAGAAGTAATCTAACATATAGCTAATGGAGCTTAGCAAGAAGTCCCACCTTCACGTTATCCCCAATACGAGCATTCTTGTCAATAATTGCTCTTTTGATGTGAGAATGCTTTCCGATACCTATTGGGACACCACCCTTTGCAGCCAAGAACCTCTTGTCTGCTTCCGTCTGGCACTCAGGATTTAATAAAATAAAAAAACACATCAACCCGCAAGCCCATTAATGTTCACGTGGTTGATGCAAGTGGATGTGCACAATTGGTTCCTGCAAAAATGCAAATTACCTCGTAATAATCTGCACCCATGAGCAATGTGTCCTCGATGATCGCCCCATCAGATATACAAGAGCGCAGCCCAACTACAGAGTGATGAATTTTGCAGTTCTGAAATATATACAGTCAAGATTTCTAACAGTTTGTCATCATAAACAAACAATGGCAGTAGATGCAAATAGACTCGATAACAGATTTGGGCTAAGTATGTGTACCACAACTGCAAAGAGCAATTAGATAATCGCCCAAAGCAGGGAACTTACTTTAATCACACAGCCCTCCCCAATAACACTATCAGTAACATCAGCATTCAACATTTTGGAAGGTGGCAAATATCAAGGTTGTGTATAGATTGGAGAAGACCGATCATAGAAGCTGAATGACAAAGATAAGTTATTGAGGAAACCTTTAACAGGCCGGTCAGCTAGATAGAGTAAAGAACTGAAAGATGGCCTCCTATTCATACAACCCGTATTACCTGAAATCTGGAATGGGCTTCTTGGTAATACCCAAATTTGCATTGTAAAAAGCCTCAATTGTTCCAATGTCCTCCCAGTAGCCGTCAAACAGGTAAGCTTGGACCTGCATAGAAGGTACAGAAACACAAGTGACATTTTTAGCCAATACCCAACAGCTTGCACATCATATTTGATGTACTGTAAAGGATTATTTGTCCGTTACAATATTTTCAATTATTGTCTCTAGACATCCAATCATAATTTTTGTCCTTAAATTAATATTTACAACTAGGGATCAAACAAGGATTAGATTTATCAGATTTTTTTGTTCATGAAGTCTTTCATACTACTGTAATTAGGCTTACCTCTAAATAAGCAAAATGGTGTTTGATTATGATCTATCTTTTTTAATTGTTCATTTAATTGTCTTCCTCACCCCTGTTTAACTTCATCTGTTCTACTTTTTCCCCTGCGCCCAGTAAAACCAAAAAAAGAAAAGAAAAAAACATATGTATAAAGTAATCCAGCTTGAAACACAGATTCATAGTGAATACTATCTCACAGCACGAAAAAACATACCCTCAATCCAATCGAAGTTGCACCAGGGATGACTTCACTTCCAAAATCATTTGCCCCAGGGAACTGGTCACGAAGAAGATTCAGCATAACATCTTTGCTGACCACATAGATGCCCATACTTGCAATAAAAGGCATCTGTTTTGCTCTCTCATCATCGAGTCCTAAAATGGTTGTATCAACCTGAATTTGAAATAATTGAAAATGGTGAAGATAGATAACTTGATTTCAACAGCAGACAGTAGTTAAATACTTGCAATGGCATTGTTGTAAACTCAAATCGTATATACCTTCATGGCATTCAACTGATCGGCCTTAGGTTTTTCAGCAAATTCAGTGATATGACCCTCTTCATCTATTTTCATAAGACCAAAAGCTGTTGCCCGTTCTTCATCCATGGGAAGCGCAGCCACAGTAATATCTGCATCAGTTTCCCTATGTGCTTGAATGAACCTCTCATAGTCCATTCGGTATAGATGATCACCAGCGAGAACAAGAAACTCCATAACATTATGTTCCTCAAATAGCCATAGGTACTGCCTGACGGCATCAGCAGTTCCCTAAACAGATTAAGCAATTTTTTTCCCAGACTTCACATTCAATAGTTGAGCCGATAAAATACTGAACAGCATGAAAACCTAATTTACCTGGAACCAGTTGGGATTCTCGGGACTCTGCTGGGCAGCAAGAACCTCCACAAATCCTTCGTTCTTGTATCCACCCATGTTACTTCCATATGCCCGTGCAAGGTGTCGGTTGAGAGATGCAGAATTGAACTGAGTAAGAACATAGATCTTTGATATGTTGCTGTTCAAACAATTGCTAACTGGTATATCGATCAGCCTATAGTTGGCACCCAATGGGACAGCAGGCTTAGCTCTCTTTTTGGTGAGGGGGTACAAACGAGTCCCAGCACCGCCTCCTAAAATAATTCCCAAAACACTCTACACAGAAACACCAAAGCAATTAGATTCTAAAATTAGGAGACATTTCATCAACAACTTGTGAGGCAATAATAGTGCCTTACAACAATTACCTGTAGCAAAAACCCAAGGAATGACTATCAAGATATTAAAAGTTAGAACTATATAGGAAAAACATTAATTTTTCAATTAAATCAACCTATAAAAATAAATTATCGATACACAAGAATGAACTGTATCAAAAACTAAGGCGTCACAACAAAGACAATAGAAGCTACAACTCTATATCAAAACAAGAATCTTGAACCAAAGTCAATGTATAAACAATAAACTATCGATCACAACTACCGACCATGCATAAACAAACGATTTCTAGACATCACCCACTATCATTGCTCAAAGAAGCAGGTAGAAACAAATTCATACACTCCATTGGCAAAACAATCCCATAAGAAACACGTTTCAACATTCTGAAAGACTAAATTAAATGCAACAAGTAAAAGTCTTTCTCCAATATTTTGAAGTTCCGAATAGGAGTTCCCTCTTAATTCCACTAAAACACTCTTTTCCGCGCTAAAATTCAAACAAATAGACGACAAATCTTTGCACGAGTACTCAACAAGAGAAACCAAAACCGTCCATCCAAATTATACATCCTCTTGCCGCATACCAACAATTTCAAGTAGTAGAAAAAAGATCGAACCGAAAAGCCAGCAAATTCTGGGACGAATTTATCTCCTCCAACACAACCAAGGGGCAAAAAACAAAACCAGACGAACCAACTGGCCACTCACTCGGCTGGCGTCGGGATCGAGGCACGTCTGAGAGCTCTGGGAATCAGAAACGGCCTTGGGAGAGACTAGCACCGGCCTCCTCGCGCTGAAGCGGCAACCCCGCCGTCCGGTCACCGCCGCCGGCGAGATCCTCACGCCGGAGAAGGGGGAGGACGCCGCGGAAACGTCGCGCGACTGGAAGCCGAGGAAGGGCGCGGCGGCCGAAGTTCTTCGACCGGACGGCGAGAGCGGCGGATACTGCGAGAGCCGAGGGGCACCGACGGCCGCCGCCGCCGCCGCCGCCATGAGACGAGGAGTAGAGGCGTTGTGGAGAGCTCGTTTTTTTATTTATTTATATGTACATATAGAGGGTGAAGCTTTTAAGCGGGGGCCACGAAAAGTTTCACTAGCGAACCGTTAAAGTGAAATTTTTCATACCTTAAGTTTGATTACGTCCGTCTAAATCATGCTTACATGATAAATTTTCGAGTCAATATAAAAAAAAAAAGAAAAATTTTTGGTTTCAATCCATATGATAATTACAACCATAAAGTGCATTACTAAAGCTTTCCCCATATTTAAAGCTTCGACACATAAAATTCTTTTTTAAGTGTGTTTTTAACTTTTAAATAAGTAAAAAAGATACTTTGTAATCTGAAGTAGCCAAATAATTTTTTTTAAGGGCAATTTTTTACTTGACTCTTAGTAAGAAATAATTATTTATTTTGATCGAGTACAAGATTTGAACTCTTTTTTTTTCGTGGTGAGTTTGATTCATCCATTGAATAATTTGTTACATGAATCATATTTACGAGGCAATTTTTGTTGAACCGATCATAGAACTTAAACTGGGTAAATATTAACCTAATTTAATGTAATCTGCCCCCCAAAAGATACAAATTAAGATAAAATTATTTTATAGCTTTTGCTATCAAAGAGAAATTATTAGAATCAAATATAATTTTAATATATAGTTTGATGCATAGTTATAAAAATCGGTCGATTTTAAATATAATCAATCGATTTAAATCATATTAGAAGGATTTTGTTTCAAAAAAATATGGAAATCGGTCATGATAAAAATTTGTTTTTGAATTAGTAAATTTGAGCAAATTCTATCTAATGATTTGAGCTAATTTGTTAATCGGCCAATTTGAACTAATTTAAGGTGGCAAAGGCAATGATGATGGAGCAACGACGTTCATTTAGGGGTGACAAGTTAGGTGGGGGGGGTAAAG
>JAVDBV010087626.1:10474-25786 GCA_032619315.1 Piper longum | reverse complement strand
CCCCCCCCCCCCCCCCCCCCCCCCCCCCCCCCCCCCCCCCCCCCCCCCCCCCCCCCCCCCCACGTCATTCTCATTTCTCTTTCTGATTGGCGTCGGCTTCCGCCTTGCTTGGGTATTTTTCCTCTTTTCTTCTTCTTCTTAATTTTCATGCATGCATATGTTGAATTGATAATAAACTTGATAATCGTGGAATTAAAGTGTCAAATCAATAAAAAGGAATAGAACTAAACTCGGAATAAACTAGAAGCCGTCCATGACGATGAGCCTGAGTTTTGGGCAAGGTGGGCGATCGTAGGCAAGGATTTTCAAGACAGCCCTCACACCCCCCGACAGCCTTCTAGTTGCTGGGTTGAGGGGACGGCTCGCCATGCACCTGGCTTCTGGTGGGTGGCTAAATTACAGCTGTTATTGGGTGGAGCTGCAAGGGTGGCGAAAATAGAGCTCAAAACAGAGGTGACGAGGGTGGGTGAGTAAATCCGGCCATCTGGGGTGGCAATTAGGTTGCAATCTGGTCGGGAAAGGTCTCTGAAGGGTCAAAGGTGCCGAGACGACCACCCAATAATGGCGACGAAGCTCGCTGGCGGTGGAATCGATAATGCGAGTGCGTCGCTAGGTGCGGCAGAATCAGTGAAATCAAGGTGATACCGACGTCGCAACAGTTGGAAGGCGGCCGGGGTTGGTTAGGCAACACGACGATGGCATGACAGAGCTGGGTGGTGACGATTGATGGCGGCCAGAGGTGAACGGTGGTGACGCGAAGTGGGCGACTACTGTTTGGAGAAGAGAGTGGGGAAGAAGAAGATGGCAATTCTGTAAATTATGCTGCATTCGAACGATTCGGGTTAAAAATAATACCAACTCGTAATAAATCCTTAAAAATAATTATTCTAATGGGTTACAGATTAATGTTGTTAAACTAATTAATTATTATACGAAATCACCATAAATAATAAAAATACGGTCATGATAAACGGTTGACAATTAATTAGCTTCTTACAAGCGATTAAATTAAATTGAATTGATATAAGTAATTAATAAAATAAAGATCTCACATTTACCATATTAAATTTGATATTGGGTAAATAAAGTAATTATTTTAATAACGAGTTAAGAAAATGGGTTAATAAATTATAATTGTGTAAAGATCATGAAACAATATAATGAAATAAAGAAAGTTCGAACCTTTATTGAATTAAATAATCATCGTAATAGTAATATCCTTAAATTAGAATAATACAAATCAGTTAAAGAATATACCAATAATAGTAATTAAATATTTGTTCATAAATTGATAATTATTTTATTAATTGTCAAGTGAGAATTATGGTTCAGATAATTAATTTAAATGTTATGTAGAACTTAAATGATTGTCACATTAATAATTAATTATCTCACTAGATTTGTTGAAAAAGTTAATATTTCTGAATATGGCATATTTTGTACTGTCGAAATTTTAATAATGATAGATATATTAATTATGTAGTTGCATGCACTTCTACTCGAATAAAATTATACTTATGTATAATTTTATGTTCTCATTTAGATTAAGATTGTTGGTCGTAGTTACGGGTTTACGCACAAGCTAATCAGGTCTATATAATCATTTAAAATGTTATATTTTCCCTTGTGGGCAGTTTGGTCGGCCTTAGCCTAAATTCGATCACCATGCACCGAGTACAACCGAGGTCGAAGAATTGGCTCAGTCCGACATGAGGCCACACCCTTCATAATTCAGAATGGACCTGACAGCCTATAAACTCTTAATGGATATGTTAGAATGAACCTGACAGCTCATAGTCTCATAATGGACATGTTAAAATGTATCTAATAGTCCAATAATATCAGAATGGACTTGACAACCCAATAATATCATAATGGACCTGACAGCCCAATTAAGTCAGAATAGATATGACCGCTGGATATGTCAGAATGGACCTGACAGCCCAATAATGTTAGAATAGACCTGACAATCCAATAATGTTAGAATAGACCTGATAATCTAATAATGTCATAATAGACCTGACAGCCCAATAATGTCAGAATGGATCTGACAGCCCAATAATGTAAGAATAGACCTGACAACCCAATAATGTCAGAATGGATCTGACAGCCCAATAATGTAAGAATAGACCTGACAACCCAATAATGTCAGAATCGACCTGACAGCCCAATAATGTCAGAATAGACCTGATAGCCCAATAATATAAGAATAGGTCTGATAGTTGGACATGTCAAAATGAACCTGACAGCTAGTAACAGACATGTCAGAATAAACATGACAGCCAGTAATGGGCATGTCAGAATGAACCTGACAGCAAGTAACAAACATGTCAGAATGAACCTGATAGCCAATAACGGACATGTCAGAATAGACCAACTAATAATGGACATGTCAGAATGGACCTAACAACTATAATCTTAGACTGAACTGAAGGATATTGATGAGGTTTTTATTGACTTGTTTTATTTAATTATACGGCTTAATGTTTTAATCACTAGCGCGAAATTGCCTCCGCAGGTTAGTAGTGTTGGGTGAAGAATAAAAGACTGTTGGACATTTCTTTCACCGACTCAAGTCTGGCGAATGGATAATAAGTAGACTTTCTTTTTATTTTCTTGTGTTATAAATGCTGCTATGGGAATCTGTCCGAGATTGTGGGACGATTATTTTATATATTGTCGTATGAAATATGAGTTATTTTAATAAGTTATAAATTATATACTTATTTATTCATTTACCATTTTAAGTAACATCCGCTCATGGTAGGGCGGGTTAGTTATATTTTTGAGTAACACCCGAGCCGGTTAGACCCACGAAATAGGATGTTGTATTTAATATTAAAAATCGATAAATTTATTTTATAAAAATTATACCATATTATTTTTAAATAAGCAACAAATTTATTTATTTAAATAATTTTCATTTTTTAAATATTTTTAATTTAGATAGAATTATACATTAATTTTTCTTTCTTAGTAATAAATAACAATAAATTAATAGATAAATAAAAAAATTAAATATGAAGAAAATCTAAATTAAATATGGATTATAAAGTAACAGACTTTAATTAGAACAATATAATTATAAATATATTAAAATTTATTGACATTTTTAAAATTTATAAATTGTGTAGAATTATACTGTAATACTTTCTTAATAATAAATAATAATAATAATTTTTAGGTTAAATATATATTGTTGTGTCTATATAATTATTATATGGTGAGAATGAACCAGAAAACTGAAACTTCGATGTGATCGAAAAAATCCCCACTTTTGAGTGCAAGGGGTGGATTGTGTTTAATAAATGAAAAACTTATGCTTCTTACAAAGTACGCACAGAAAGCAAAAATATGTTAATTTTTTTGATACAAAAGTTTTTCTTAGACGTATAGCCCACGTCCGCTAGAGCAAGGGAAGCACCCTTTGCACTGACATAAAAAAAGTCACCCTGGTTTCTTTTTTAATTATTTTTTATTTTCCGCTTCAACCGCCGGCCGTCCACGTACTTTTCAATTTCAACACAACAAATACTATACCCACGTAGCCTAATTCTGATATATAATAATATAATAGTAATAAAAAGGAGCGTAAATACACTCGAACGTGGAACCAAAGGAGCGCGTCACATCCCCTCCACCACAGCCACGTGCTTGAGCCGTTGCCCGTCCACATTCGAACTTACACATGGTCATTTACGAACGCATATATCCCCAACAAGAACATGTATAGAAGATTTACGATTGCAGGATTCTTATTGAACTATTTATAATTTAATGGTGATGTATATTATATTGACATTAAAGTATATTTTTTTGTAAAATTTTTAAATATCATCCTATTTGGATTAAAAATTATTTTAAAACTTAATAATTTTGAGTTTCTTTTTGAAAATAAACACAATTTATTTTTTAAAAAACATCACTACTAATTTGTTGCAATTAACATTAAATTAATTTATTATTGGTCAAAACTATTTGATCTTAAATATCATTTAACATATATTATTATTGTAATTAATTATCGTAACTTGAATTATTAATAATTAAATTAAAATATTTTAATTATTTATATTATGTTGTCATTAAGTATAATGATATTGTTTTAATCAGAAGACTTTATTATTGATGGGTATTATAATTATTGATAAGAGTTATTTCCATCCAAATTAGGTTATTAATTTAAATATTTTAGGATAATTTATTTATTATTTTAAGTTTGTTTAAAAAATAAAAAAATATTGAAAAATTTAAATAAATTTAAAAACTTTTGAAAAAATTATATATAACACCATGAAATAACAAAAAAGTTGATTTCTTTTTTTTAATGCTTAAATGAAACTTGATTAATAACAATGATCATGTTAGTTGAGTTTTGTTATGTTATTTACTACTAACAAAAAAAACTTTATGATGAATTTTTATATTTTATATGAAATTTTATGTTTGGTTCAAACACTTTATAATTCATTAAATTAATAAAAATGTACCTTTAATCAAGCATATATTAAAAATAACCTTTAAATAGTAAATAGTTTAACACGCCACCCTTAATCGTAATTTCTTCATCAATAAATATTTATACTGCCAAAAAAAATATTGTGAAAAAAGTAAAACTTTACCCATATTCCGACCAAAGGACTCTAAACTCCCCAAATCGGAACCTTCACGGCCCATCTCGATCCAAAATCCCCAATCGAAACTCGAATTGAACGCCGTATTTGGACCAGGAACCCTACTTCATCCGATTTCGACGGATTTCGTGGTGGAATTTGTCGTCGGATTTGTGTTTGAGCGGAATATCCGGGGCGGGGGGCAGGAGCTACGGTTAGGGTTAGGGTTTGACGGGGTCGGGGTGATCGGAGGTCGGGGCATGAACGGGGAAGACGATGATGGGAAGAGAGCTCTCGGCTGTGGCGGTTCTGGACTTGTTCACCCAGGCCAGGAAGGCTCTCTCGGACCGGTCCCCGTTCGAGGCCGAGGCGGGGCCGTGCAGGGTGCCCACCATCCCCGCTGCCCTCGCCTCTTACCTCTCGAGGACCGGGTTGGATTCGAGGAAGAAGCACCGCAAGGTGCAGGCTGACGTTGCCGCCCCGCCGAAGGCGGCGGCTACTACGGCGGAGGTGCCACGGGGCATATGGGCGGAGACGGAGGACTACTTCCGCCCCGTCGCGCTCTCCGACGTCGAGTTCCTCGAGTCGGCCGCGACGTCGAGTTACTGCTTCGGGATTGTGCGGCCGGGCGGTGGGAATGCGGAGGCGGTGGGGGAGGGGCCGCAGGCAATGGACGTCGATAACGATTCCGAGGTGGTGTCGGTGTCGGATGAAGGGGAGAGGGAGAGCTTGGCGCCGTCGTCGGGAGGTTGGTCGGTAGGTTTGGAGTGGCTGTTGGGTTGTAAGCATAAGCTGCTACTTGGTTCGGAGCGGCCATCTAAGAAGAGGAAGTTGCTGGGAGAAGGAGATGGCTTGATAAGGCTGGTGACTGTTTGTGTGGATGAAGGAGCAAGTTCGAATTCGAATTTTTTTGCTGGTATTTGTGACGTTTGTTGTTCGAGCGAAACTGGTGATGGTAGCAATGGCCTACTGCAGTGCAGTGCATGCAGTGTTGTTGTGCATAAGAAGTGCTATGGGGTGACAGAGGTTACTGAGGAAAGATGGGTCTGTTCTTGGTGCGCAAGGGAGAACATCTGTATTGTTGATAGACCATGCGTCCTTTGCCCGAAAGCGGGTGGAGCATTGAAGCCGATAGGTGGAGATAACCCCGGAGACTCGTTATTCGCTCATTTGTTCTGTTGCCAGTGGACTCCTGAGGTTTATGTGGAGAACACCAAGACGATGATGCCGATTATGAATATTGAGGGGGTGAAGGAGACTAGAAAGAAACTGGTTTGTTACTTGTGCAAGCTGAAACATGGCGTTTGCATCCGATGCTGTCATGGTATGCTTCATTATGTTAAAAACTTTTTCCTTTGGTTTCGGCTATTTGCAACTGGGAGAATTTGTATCTATGGATACTTCAATTTTTTTCCTGGTTATTTTTTGATGGTACTAGTTATTGCTTGGTGAACATTCTGTAAAGAACGGGAAAATTTAAATGGGAAAGAATAATGTTCATTATCGGCTAAATATTCTTAAAGCTTGCCATCTTTAGTTATTGAGGGCAGAGTGATGGTGTATTTGGTGCATAATTCGGGATTGTTTTTCTGATAGACCTTGATACGACTAGGGCTACATGTTGCTATGCTTTAATTATTAATGGAAAATAATTGTGGCACATAATGCCATTTGCTTGTAATTTTTTCTAAGATAATTAACAATTGCAACTGGAGGGAAAATGAAGCCAGTATGTTTAATGCATGAGAAGAAATACCAAACATGAACTTCTGATCCATATTGATGGGGCAAAAAAATTGAATTCTTGTGTATTTAGTATATTAGATAAACGTATATCGTTCTGCCCATTGTAGAATTTCTTGCTTCTCAGTGGATGTAAAAGAGATTTAGTAGGAATGGTTTAATTAGTCTATATTGTAGTATGTGGGCTTCTTGGCACGATTGTCCTAGCACTTTTTATTGTTCTCTAACAAACGATATTGTCCAACTGCACCAAGGATGATTGCATTAGTAATTAAAGTGCCCATAGTATTAATCCTATCACAATTTTTTTAGTTGGTAAATGTTGTTTCTTTTACTATTGTTGTTGTTGTTGTTGTTGTTATTATTATTATTTCTATATCATCATCATCACTTCTATGTTTTGGACTGTAACAATTTTGGACCTTGATAAGATTGGGGTTCAACCTGGTTTCTGGTTATACATCATCTGCTATTGTTGTTTGTGTTCTGTCAATGAAACTTGTTAGGGAACTTTGTCTTCCTTTCCCCTTTTATATTTTAAAGGGCTCCTTTAATGGAAACATGCTAGTATATCACTCCATTTTTGCATGGGTTTTAATGTTGTAAATCAAATGCATAAGAAATCAATTGGGGATGCAAATCCAAGCTGCCAACCCTGGCCTAACTGGAGGAGAGTTGATGACTATCAGGTGATGAATGTCAAGTATAAAATAAGGATTTTTAATGGTACATATGTTGTTATGCCTGAAAGTGTCCGGCAATGTCATGTTAGGAAGCTTTCTCTATTTTGCAGATTATGCATTGGCTGGGTCTACTATGTTAATCGGTCTATTAAATGTCTAGTTGGGTCCTTCTTAGTGAGTCTATGTAACTCCCAAGTGGGCTTATGGTCTATTAGTAGTTTAGGTTACTTAGACCAAAGTTATTCCCAAATGGTCTTATGTTCTATCAGTAGCGTAGATTACTTACACTAAATTGATTTCTTATGTTCTAAATTGTGTAAAACTGTATTTTGGAAAACATATGCCTTAAGCAAAAAAAATGCATATTTGAAGATGAAATTCTCCGAAATGGTGAAGCAGCATAAATTTTAAAGAGACCATGGATGGCAGTAGTAGTTGGTTTTTATTTAATTTCATGACCAACTCACTCGATTTCCCTTGATGTCTTAGGAACTTGCAGAACTCCTTTTCATCCTATATGTGCCAGGGGGGCAAAACATAGAATGGAGATATGGGGAAAGACTGGGTTTGATGTAAGTTTGTTCAGTTTTAGGGTGCAGTTGATCTTTTTTTATTCCTACTGTTGAATTTCTTTTTTATTTTTTTAAATGGGTGGCACATCAGTTGGTTATGTATTATTTCCATAGGTTGAGCTTCGAGCCTTCTGTTCAAAGCATTCAGTTTCTGAGGATAATTTAAAATATCAGTTGCCGCAAAATCTTGTGCCTGTAACCATTGGTGGTGATTCTTTAGACTCAAAACTTCTGCCTGCTGTTACGTCGGCTAATGAGAAGCACAAGATGAGTCTCAAGTGCAAGAATGATGATGAGTTGCTGGATACTGTCGTTGATAATATCTGTGGTAGTAATGTATCCAGTGCTTGTGTCGAGCCTCGAATTGCTGAATATCAGGATAAATTAAGTTCTGATGCTGCTGGATCTGTAGCTAAAAACTGCAATGGTGGTCTTAATTCACCCGATTCTCACAGCATAGTTTTGACAGTGAAGAAGGTAATTCTTGCAGTATTATACATTGAGTGAATCTTAAGGTTTTGTCGAATTGGAAAATGTTAATTTTTTGCTGTGGTTTCTATGTAGTTGCTTGAACAAGGGAAAGTTAGTCTGAATGGCATGGCATCGGATATTGGTGTTTCCTTGAATTCTTTAACAGAAGCCCTAAAGGTTTAAGTTTGAATATTAACCTAGTTTTTAATATGATTTTGTTGTGCTTCAGCCAATATTATATTGGAAGATGCCTGTACCGGACAACTGGTGTTATTGAAGTTGCTTTATTTATATTTTATTTTTTATTTGTAGTTATGTGATAGAAAGGCATTTAGAATTAAACTTATTATTTAGTGGATTATAATGTAACCCTTTTAATTGTGACAAAAAATTATCTAATTAGTATTGTTTACATGTCTCTGTCCACAAATATCTGAGATTAGGCAGGATTCAGTGAAGTTTTATGATTTTGTGTTCATCCACATTGTAGAAAAATGAAATACAAGAAGCTGGTCTATTAGTGATTTTCATTCCATCTGGGTTCGGAGCAGGTTGAGCTCGTGGCAGCCTTTTAGATTTGTCAAAATACATTTAAACATAAAGAGATTCCAACACTTCCCCTCAAGCTATGTTGGGGGATTCAATGAGTTATAGGTTGAACCATGGATCTAATAGTCATTTGCTTTGGATCTTTGGAATTTCGAAAAAAATAAAGTGAGCATTGATGTCAGGCTCTCACCAAACAATCTACAACCTTTAAATTCACTTGCTTGTTTACAGGCTTATCCTTCATTGATTGTTGAAGTGCAGCCACCTCACGATTGGCTCTCAGGTCAAATCAGAGGCATTTTGCATCACACCTCTCACTACCACATGTTGACATCCAGTGCCTTTGAAAATGCTCAAGACCATCTTCTCTCTGTACAGGTCTTGTGCATTTTCAGAAGAAGGCCAACCTATTGTAGTGAGAGGTGTATTGCAAAAAACCCCTGGTTTGAGTTGAGGTCCAATGGTGATGTTGTGTGCACTTTGACCATCAATGAAGGATAAGCCTGTCAACAAGCTAGTGAATTTGAACGCTGTTGATTTTTTGGCTTGGTGTGAGGTTGACATCAATGTTTGCCAATTTTTTCTTTCTTTTCTTTTTTGAAATTTAAAATCTCCAAGCAAATGACTCTAATAGATCCATGGTAGAAAAATAAAAATTCAAGAAGCTGGTTTATCAGAGATTATCATTCCAGCTGGGATCCGAGCTGGTTGAGCTTGTGGTAGTCTAACAAATATAGAGGTTCGTTACAACATATGCTAAACTTCTGAAAACACCAATGGATGAATAATAGAATGATATTGTTTGTATGTAGGGTGAAGATGCTTCATTTCCCTCTGAATGGATACCAAAATTAATGAAATGGTTGCATAGTGCTGCTGACATGGCAACTTCATTGAAGCGATTGAATTCTCAAAAGTTTGATGTTCTTTCTAATTATACATGGCCCTTACTCTCTAGGAGAAAAGAAACTAGTGGCATCAGGCTATTAAAAGATAACAACATGGTACATATTTCTTCAAATGAGAAATTGGTCCAGACGAACGGAGGCAGCGATAAGGTGCCATGTATTATTGCAGGAAAATCAATTTCCCCGGTTGACGATACCAAACATAATGACATAGTAAGTGAAATGATTTTTTTAGAATAAAAATAGATTGGCAAATATGGACAAGTGGGAAGGGCGTAATTGTTTTGTTCTTGATTATTCTTTTTTTGAAAATATTAATGAGTTTTAATGACACCATGGAAATTGTTATGGGTATAGTCTCTCATTATTTTGCTTTGCATATAGTCGCTGCTGACATGTGCGTGCTCACATATTTACAAATGTTGGAAACTGTTATGCTTGTTCTGTTTTTATATTTCATTTGACTCATCTACTTTTTTTGGCAGAACGTGGACTCTTCTGTGGAGCAAGGTTTACGTTTTTCCCCTGGCAATCAATGCTCTAATTCTGAAGGTCTGCACAATTTTTCGGCTTTATATGCTACACTCTTGCTTCTTTCATTTCTTTTCATGTTTATTTTATCATTTTGGCAATTTATTGAGAGTGATGTCAGTGTGCCAGACATGCACTAATGCAGTTCCATGTTTATCTGCTTTTTATGACAATTTTTTATGTGTCCAATCTCCCTTGTCTAGATTTCGTGTCGGGTGCTCTGAGCTGTTGATGGTTGATGAAAAACCATTGATCTATCCAAAATGAAAGAATGACTTTCAAGATGGGTTCTTATGTGAAAATATTAGACTAAAACAGATGTTTTAAATGATTTCAACACTGTTCGCTTGCATTGTAGTTTTAAGGAGTGGCAAGTGTACTTCATGTTTGGAATTGAGTTGGAAAGCAGCTGCTGTTTCTAGTTAGTAAACTAGTTTTCTAATGCCTTGATGGCATACTTAACCCCACGGAAGTCTTGATGTCACTACAGCGATGGGAATTGCTTATCATTACAGCTAATTATTTGAAAACCATATTGCCTGTGTTAGAGACTGATACCAGATGAGTCAGCAGCTTTCACTGGAACCTAAAGATCTTGATTGTTATGATGCTTTACTTGTTTATGCTTAGACTTATTCTGTTTTAGTAACACATCTTCTCAAGGGAATTTGAACATTGTTTAGTCGGCATATTTGACCTGCCGATGGTTGATTGCCATCCAGATTCATTTCATCATTTTGAGCTAAATTTAACTCTCTTATTATGTTTCTTTGTCATTGTAATGTTCTAAATGACTATTGGATTAGACTAGTGAGTAGTGACTTGTACAGGTTGCAGTGCTGTCTTGGTAATTTTTAGAGGTGGGGTTGTCTTGCTTGGAATAATAAGCCACAAGCTACGTGAAGTTGTTTTGGTCTTGCTAGTGAATCTAAAAAGAAGATTACTTTTCTTACTTAGTGTATGATGTCATGTATCTGTAGTTGTTATTGAACCTAATCCACAACTAGCTGAAATAAAATGTTTTAGTTGGCTTGTTTTATTAAGAACTTATTTGTATTATGATTGATGTTAAAAATTTTTAACTGTTTGTTTGCTTTTGGATCTGTTCGGTTGCAGTATTAGCATCTGCTGTGTTATCACAACTGACAAGAGGATATTTTACCAGGGTCATAATAATGGGTCAAACAACTGTTAGAAAAGTTGATCAAGATCATTTTTTATTATATTTGTTAAGACAGGGGTTATTGACATTATTTTTGTTTTATATTGCTTCATATCAGAAAGGGAAACTACATTTAAAATCAAAGTGGTGGTTGATCATGACATAACCCTCCAAAGATTGAAAAAATGATGAAGACGGCAACACATCTCCGTCATATCTATAGGTTTTATAAGATGATTTTTGTTTGAGAAATCCATTTAGTTAAGCTCCCAGATAAAAAAAGGACAATTTTTATCATGGTACAACAAAATAGGGTGGCATAAGGAAGGGCATCCGGCCATCAAAACATCAGAATTTGTAATAACATGTATCCTAGTTTAGGATCCATGCCCCCAACACTTTTTTGGGTATCTGGTGGAAGAAAAAGAATAAGATGAAGAAGAAGAAGAAATGTTGTTCAAGCATTACTTGGATTTAAAAATGATATGAATTTTTTTATGTACTTGGTTAAAATATGTCTTGTACTTTTGTTAGCATTCTGAGTGTCAAAATTTTCTCATGATACTTTTTTTTGTTTAATACTACAGGTGCTATGATGTGCAGTCATCCCAGAAAAGTTTAATATACTAATTTCATTATTGAATTTAGCCTCTAGTTTTTAAGTACATTGTGTAAAGCTTAGTAGTTCCTCTGTATAGGTTGATGCATTTTACAGAATGACACTTTACATCTATGAATATCTTGATGTTCTGCTGGGTCATGTTCTGATTTGCTCTTTGTATGCTATTATTATTCAAGTTGCTACCTGGACAATGCACGGCTAAAGGATTCGGAACAAATCCTAATTACAATAGAAATGAAAACAAATCCTAATTACGATAGAATTCAAAACAAATCCCAATTACAATAGAAATCAAAACAAATCTTAATGACAATAGAAATGCATTAAAAGATTCAAAACAAATCCTATCTATAATAGAAAAGTAAAACTTTTACTAATAAGAAATAAAGGGTAATATTGTAAAATAATTAGAAGAATGTGGTAGAACCATATTAAAGTCGTCAGTTTAATAATTAGTATAGATTGTTATGTTGATAACTAAATTTAGTTTTAAATATTTGAATGTTGTATTTTGGGATTACTTTTATGGGTCGGCTTTTAATTAATTATTTTCTGTTCAGGTGCAACACATCTCCAAAATTTGGTGGAAAAAATAGATACATATTATTCAGAAAGTACCGACTACCACTCAAATGATGATAGTGTACCAAAAGTTCTTAAATTTAGTGGAAGAAATAGAAGTACCAAGTAAGATTGGAATTCACTATTCTGATTCTTGAAATCTTTAGCTCATGTTTCCTTTTGATGCTGAAGTAAAGTGCTTCTCCGTATGGTTGCACAGTTCTCTGATGATATTGTGTGTAATATGCCACAACTTTTTACTTAAATGTCAATGAATGAAGAAGGAAACAGTTTGATGTCAATCTTTGCCATTACGCAGCTATGCTTTGTGTGTGCTATGCACTTTTGGCGTTATTTAGCCATGGACAAAGTTTGCTGAAAAATTGTGTTTAAGTCCAGTAATTTACCCTGTTATTTGGCCATTTTAAGATATTATTTTATAGCTTGAGTTCTCACAAAGATTTGAGAAATGTCCTAAGGTTTTATTTCAAGTTTGGATTTTTGTTTTAGTGTAGCTATTCAAAATTCCATCGGAGTTAGGTCTTCTGAGCAAGCATTGCAATGGTGGATGTCATTGCGTCTTAGGGGCTGGCCACATAGACTAGATATTCAAAATATTTTGGAGAAAATGAGAAACTATGCTTGTGTATGAGGATTATTTTTTCATAAAATAAGTTTGATTTTTATACGCATTTTCATTTTTGGTATTAACTATAGCTTCTTTCTACACAATTATATAGAACACTAGCTAAAATTTTGTTCAATTGGTTTATTAGTGGACCCATTCATTAATCAATATATGTTGTGACATGAGACCTCCCTTGGCACTTGGCTAACCTTCCTCCCTCCTCCCATATGCCCTTTCTTTAGCTTGTCTGGAATCTGGATTTCTTATATAACAATAACATTCTTCTGATGGAACTGAACTTATCTTTTTAATCATAGCTTTATGTTAACTGCTTAATTCATTTTGCTCTTTATCACGTGTGATATACAATTTGTGCTTTATTTTGCCTCTATATTTATACGAGCTTAAAGGAGATGGAATTTTGTTTAGGTATGATCAAGATCAAGCCGCTTCCAGTTCCAACATTCACCCCTTTATTTATAAAAGGTTGTTGCAGGCTAACAAATGTGCATATTTAGAGAAAAATTCCAGAACTGAAGGCTGCAATGGTGAGTTTTGCCCTAATTCTTATTTATAACTGGATTACATATAATATATGTTTGGTTGTGAGAAGCTCCATGCTTTTACTTGACAGGCAATGGGGAGGCCAGTGTGTCTCTATCTGAGAGCTGGTGTAAGGATGGCTATATAAAATGTTCTAGGATCCCTGAAATGGAAGATCCGTTAAGTGAAGCAAAAAAGATGGGAATATTGGATTCCCCCCCTGAGGATGAAGTTGAAGGAGAAATTATTTACCTCCAAAATAAACTAATAGACAGTTTAATGGCAAATAAGCATCATCCTGGTGATCTTTCTATTTATTTCTCTGATTTCTAAATATTGATGGTCTTGCTCTGCATAGTGTTATTATACTATCTATTGAAGTTGCTGATTCGAGTTATTGATTTTTTTTTAAAATTCTTATGTTATTTATATGAATTGTAAATTCAGTTATTTACTTGAAGATTATTTTTGCGATTTGATTTTGCCATAGATACTGCGCCATTTTCTTTCTTTCTTACCTTCAAACAATCTTCCATTCCAGAGTTACAATTTTATCTTTTCTGCAAAGAGACTTAAGTAGAGGTCAAATGGCGTTGTAAGTGAAGTTAACTTCTAGGCATATGACAATAAGCTATAGTTGAGATGGCAAAACAAAGATTTACAAGCTGGCCCAGCTTAGGGGTAAGAGTAGTTGGTGGTTAAAATGGATTACTCATTGGACAGTGGTTGCAGTTAAAACGGAGAGATGCTTCTGGTGTAGTTTGTTATGGATAGATTCCTACTAAATTAACGGGTAAAATTATATTCTATTGCTATATTGCTAGCATTGTTATATGTGGCTGGATGGTGGACTACTAAATGGAGCTGAATGTTGGGTTACTAAATGAAGCCATTTTGATAAGAGAGGGGTGGCAGAGGGAGACCAAATCTCCAATAGTATTTGCATGCACAGTTGGAGGTCAAACTGATTGATAATAAAATGTGAGCATTTTATGATGATTAGGGCATGTGCAATTTTGTCTCTTGGATGCTGTCGTGAACATGATACATATATTCTAATGTCACAAAATGGACTTTGGAAGTTCCACAAGGATGTGGATTGAGGTTGTAAGGAAAGATATGGAATTAGATTTGAACAATGTCATAACTTCGACTTGAATTACTGAGGATGGGTAGATGAGAAAGATGAAAGGAAGAGGCTAATAGTTAATGACATGGATTTTACTGGCTCACTCTAGTTTGTGTTTGACTTAATAAAAATGCGGCAATGTGATTTATGGGCTTTAACATATTAATGAGTTGCGATTTATTTTATTAGTATTTTATTATTTATTATTTTTGTTCTTATTTTACATACTGTTATTTCTGTATGTATTAACCTAGAAGCTTTTCGACATCATCATCACGTCTTCCATGGGTGCTTAACTTCATTTTTGTGAAATGGATATATGTGCTTTGTCCAAGCATATCTTTATGTAGTTTGATGTTTACCTATACAGTCTTTTTGGTAACTTTAAGTAGAAAAATTTGTCTTCACTTAAAACTTCATTTTTGAGAAGTGGATATATGTGCTTTGTCCGAGTATGTCTTTATGTGGTTTGATGTTTACTAATGCAGACTTTTTGGTAACTTTAAGTAGAAAAATTTGTCTTCACTCATTCTTGTGGGGGGGGGGGGGGGGGGGGGGGGGGGGGGGGGGGGGGGGGGGGGGGGGGGGGGGGGGGGG
>JAVDBV010087626.1:0-10454 GCA_032619315.1 Piper longum | reverse complement strand
CCAGCTTAGGGGTAAGAGTAGTTGGTGGTTAAAATGGATTACTCATTGGACAGTGGTTGCAGTTAAAACGGAGAGATGCTTCTGGTGTAGTTTGTTATGGATAGATTCCTACTAAATTAACGGGTAAAATTATATTCTATTGCTATATTGCTAGCATTGTTATATGTGGCTGGATGGTGGACTACTAAATGGAGCTGAATGTTGGGTTACTAAATGAAGCCATTTTGATAAGAGAGGGGTGGCAGAGGGAGACCAAATCTCCAATAGTATTTGCATGCACAGTTGGAGGTCAAACTGATTGATAATAAAATGTGAGCATTTTATGATGATTAGGGCATGTGCAATTTTGTCTCTTGGATGCTGTCGTGAACATGATACATATATTCTAATGTCACAAAATGGACTTTGGAAGTTCCACAAGGATGTGGATTGAGGTTGTAAGGAAAGATATGGAATTAGATTTGAACAATGTCATAACTTCGACTTGAATTACTGAGGATGGGTAGATGAGAAAGATGAAAGGAAGAGGCTAATAGTTAATGACATGGATTTTACTGGCTCACTCTAGTTTGTGTTTGACTTAATAAAAATGCGGCAATGTGATTTATGGGCTTTAACATATTAATGAGTTGCGATTTATTTTATTAGTATTTTATTATTTATTATTTTTGTTCTTATTTTACATACTGTTATTTCTGTATGTATTAACCTAGAAGCTTTTCGACATCATCATCACGTCTTCCATGGGTGCTTAACTTCATTTTTGTGAAATGGATATATGTGCTTTGTCCAAGCATATCTTTATGTAGTTTGATGTTTACCTATACAGTCTTTTTGGTAACTTTAAGTAGAAAAATTTGTCTTCACTTAAAACTTCATTTTTGAGAAGTGGATATATGTGCTTTGTCCGAGTATGTCTTTATGTGGTTTGATGTTTACTAATGCAGACTTTTTGGTAACTTTAAGTAGAAAAATTTGTCTTCACTCATTCTTCTCCCCCCCCCCCCCCCACCCCATTGTCTTGCAGAAAAACTTATCTCCAGGGTTGTGACAAATTTGCCACATGAGCTGGACTATTTGAGAAAGCAACGGTGGGATACAGTGTTAATGAATCAGTTTCTTTCTAGGGTTAGGGAGGCAAAGAAACTGGGAAGAAAAGAAAAAAGGCATAAAGAGGCTCAGGCTGTTTTGGCGGCTGCGACTGCAGCAGTGGCAGCTTCTCCGAGAATGTCTTCTCTAAGAAAAGATATTCATGATGATATTACTTCTTCAGCTGAAGAGGTTTTTCTCTTACTGCCCCTTCCATCCTGATTGTATTAATTTAGAGTGATCATGATGATGTTGATTGGAGTTAAAAGCTATGCTGAAAAACAGCAAACCACATCTAGCTCTTTTCTCTTTTTCATTCGCTGGTCTCTTTTCTGAGTGCAGTTGTGTTCCTAGCACTGCTTTATTATGTGAAAGAACTGGTCTTTTTTTGTGTACTTGGTTCTTACTTCTTGTCACAGCTCAATCCACCTCCTAGTCCTTAGAATGTGTAAATTGTACACCCTTGTAAATATTTTATAATTATTTTGCTCGGGACCAGGTAGTTCAGGCTACAAATTTAATCAAGTTATGTTTATACTGTTATGTAAAAAAAAGAGAGTATCATTATCAATATTATTATTAGGTGTTCTACTTATTGAAATCGATGCTTAGTGCAAAGAATGTGTGCATGTTGATTTTTGTTACAATCATGTTAATTCATTTATTCTTTTTTTGCTTAGAACCTCCTGAAAGTTAATGTCGGGTATGGGAGGATTCCTAGCCGCTCTCAGCTGGTACCACGTGTAAAAGATACCTTTACGAGATTGACCTCTGAGCATGTTGACAATAAGGAAAGATCATGTGACATTTGTGGAAGGGGGGAAACAATGTTGAACTGTATTCTTGTTTGTGGCAGCTGCAAGGTTCTTGCATCTTATGTCTTTTGTCTAAGATCTAGCTATGACTTAGTACATTAATTATTTCTTTAAGAAATATTTAATATGTGTGGTACTCAGGTTGCAGTTCATCTTGGTTGTTATCGAAATTTAAAAGATCCTAGCGGACCCTGGTATTGTGAACCGTGTGAAGAGATGATAATGCAATCTAAAGACTCTAGGTCACAATCCACTATTAGTCATGAAAGGACTTGTGGATTGTGTGGCTGGACTTCTGGTGCTTTTAGAAAATCAAATGATGGTCAGTGGGTTCATGCCTTTTGTTCTGAGGTAGGGCTTCTTCATATCTTCTATTATTTGATTCTTTCTGCTTAAACTTAAAAATTATTGTTTTATATGTAGTGGATACTCCAAATGTTTCGGAGGGGACAGTCCTATCCTGTTGAAGGAATGGTATGTGTGAGGAAGCTATTATGTCTTTTATTGAACTTCTTCATGTTATTATTATTTGTAAATATGCTCTTTTGGCAAACATTGGTGTTTTGAAGAAAGGAGTACCTTAAAGAATTTGTTTTTGTCTTGTTATCCAGGATTCTATTGTAAGAGATAGGGATTTATGTTGTTTATGTCAAAGAAAAGTTGGCGTTTGTATCAAGGTATACTTGTCCTTCGTTATATGTATTTTTTTCTCTTCTTGCTGGGTGGTGATGTTTCTAATATACCTATTCTCTTCATTTGCAGTGTAGTTATGAGCATTGTCTTACTACATTTCACCCCCTTTGTGGTAAAAGAGCAAGCTTTTACATGAAGGTAATGACAGGTGGAGGCAAGCCCCAACACAAGGCATATTGTGAAAAGCATAGTTTGGAGCAAAAGGAGAAGGTGAGGTTTTCTTTTTTCTTTTTTGTCAATAATGTGGACTTATGGTGCATTCTTTTAGATTCGAGTCATTTGTTTTGCAGGAGGAAAATCAGCAATATGGAACTGAGGTGCTGGGAAGACTAAAGCAAATACGGGTGAGTGCGACCTTTATTTTTGTACTTTGTTGTCTATGTACTCCATTGGTTTTTATTATTTTCTAATGACGGTTTCTCATGATATGTTCTTATTCATTTGCTTATCCCTATATTTTAACCTCATTAATAGTTGTGGAGAAAAAATGTGGGATGATGCTTATATATTTAAGAAATGGTAAGAGTTTGTTGAACCTATGTCCATGACCTACTCAACAATTAAAATGTGCCACCCGTGTGGGTTGTGAGACAAATTGTAAAAATGGCCATCACTGTTTTTTTCCATTTAATGTGAAAAGAAAAAACCAACTTTGGTTTTTATCATTTCTATGTGAAATCCTCTGCTTCTTTCCCTCTTGAGTTTTTGTTGGCCGATGCAGGCATTGAAATCGAGCTGTTCAATTAAGCATAATTCATCTAGAGAGTATACAACCCTTTCTTTTGCTGTTTTAAGGATAAATGATGTGCTATACTTTGTTGCCTATACATGAGAAGCCTTGCTGCTGTTTCTGCAGAGGGTGAAATGTGTGTTTATTTCTTTCCTGTTAACTGATTACAGTTTTTGTATCAGAATTATCTATATGAACTCATTTTATGCTTGGTGTTTGCATTTGTTGTCGATAGTTTGTAATTAGAACACTGTAGCACTAGCCATTGGCAGAATTTCCTATTCTTCTTTATATGTTCAAAATATGTTTGCTACCTTTGCAAGTCATTGTGTCTTCTATGAATAGACTCCTAGGACGCAGTAGTTCTCAAATTTTTTAGTATTCTTTATAGGTGGAACTTGAGAAGTTACGTCTACTTTGTGAACGGATTGTTCGAAGAGAGAAAGTGAAGGTAATTATATGCTGCTAGTATCATTCTTCTTGTGTCTTCATTTGTTCCTTGTAGTTTTAACTTGTGTTTGAAGGAAATTGTTTGTTAGGCTTAAGCATTATTTTTGACAAGAACAATCTGTCATGCAACTAGCCATTTCAGATTGGTTCATCAATGAAAACTGAACTTATGGTAATCTGAGTTGTTTATATATGCATTTGTGATGGATTTCTCTATCAGAAATTTGGTGCACATGCAATTACACTTTTTTGTCCATCTGATCAGTGCCCCATGTATTCATTCTGTATACTTTGTAGATGCTTCTATGCTGTAGAATTGTGTTAGGTATGCCATTATAATCGAGGATTGAACTCAGGCTTCTTTGATCTTCAGTTTGTGAACATGCATTTGAATGTGGCTAGCTTAATGGTCCACATTATTTGCTCATAGAGCATAAGACCACAATATGAAGGAAGAGTTTACCTTCTCTTCAAAAATATCCAAATATGATAATATTTTCAGCGAGTTTTCTGCTTCATAAAAGCTTGCCCAAAAGTTGGCCAGTTTTGATTTTGTACTACGAACATTTAAACAAAGTCAATTAGTACATTTATATATGTAAACCGTGACAAAATGTGATTTGGAAATTATAAAGATTTAAAATTTATAGTATTATTATGACAAAAACATGTTACTTAGTTTATTTGTATGATGCATATGAAATGTACTTAAATGGTATAATGGTATGAAAACATTTTACATTTTTAATTGTATGTTTATGGATGTAATACTAGAACAATTGTTTCTTTTATAATAAACTAGGCAAGATGTTGCGCCATGTGCTACTTATGCTGCAGATAAATTTTAATTTTATAAATAAATTCTCATAAATAATGAGATACATTTTAATAATCTAATATCTTAGATATAGATATATTCTGATTTACTTTAAAGATATATATCCTATTTGAATTAGAAAATAAACTATAATAATTTGATTTTTTATTTTTTATTTTATTTTTGTTGTAATGAGAGACCAATATTGAATTCCCTTTTTATTAATAAGAATAGATATTGTGTGATTGAATATCTGTATATTCTTGAGTTATTTATGAAAAACATGTATGTTTATGGTGAAATTTTTAGAGAATTCCAACATATCTCCGACCACTTTTGTGGTTGGTCGACATGATATTGATGTCCGATATTGCGGCCCCTGGTCTTGACCTAGCTGGAAAATGACAATGAGGAAGGAAGAATTAGAATTTGGGCTGTCAATAATATCTGTCAGTGCTGGTTGTACTTGTGAGAAAGCCTTGCTTTTAAGTCAGGAAATGACATCATCTCAATTATTATCATAAATATTTCAAAATTATTTTCCTAAGTTGGTTACAAGTGAGAAGATGATTTACTGGTAGTAAGTATTATCTTGAACTGCTTAATTAATCATCAAGCATGAAATAGAGTGTCACGAAACCAATTTTTATCTGCTTATTTAGTATGAATTATGATTTTTTGTGTTTTTGTTGGTGCAGAAAGAGTTACTTATTTGCTCCAATGATATACTTTCTTCAAAAAGAGATTACATTTCATTCTCTATTTTTGTCCGTTCTCGCTTGCCACCTCCTGATGTCAGTTCTGAGAGTGTCACTACTTCACTGAAGGCTCATCCAGAGGATAACAAGTCTTGTAGTGAGGGGATTCAGCGCTCTGATGATATTACAGTGGACAGCACTGTTTCTAGCAAGCGTTGTGTGCCACATCCACAAAAAAGGGAGATTGATGGAAGAATGCATGACAGTTCTGTGCCTCAACGGCAGTACACGAGAAAAAGTGTTAGAATTTCGTCTTCTGGAAAGCAACTCCTTCATGGGCTTACTTCTGTTCCCTCTAAAAATGCTGGGGAGGATGATGAAAAGAAGTCCAAGGCGAGAAAGGTAAAGCAAAAAAGTCATTTTGCGCTTTCTAATATTTGATTGATAAATTAATTTTTTTAATGTAAGCGATAAGATTAAATCTCTGGTACATTATATCTTTTTAGTTGTCTTTTGCTTTTCTCCAAGACAACTTTTCTACTTTTTTCACATGGTTTTATGCTGTTGATTTAGATTCAAAAGAAATCATTTAATGGCACAAAATTTAAGCCCAGCTTAACTGATATAGTGTTGTTGATGATGATCATATCTTTTAAGTAAATTAGTTTTATAGTCAGTTCTGAGTTAGTCAATCAACCTGAATGTGTACTTGGTCTTTGCCTAAAGTTAGTGGTACTTGTATGGCAGGACAAAGCTGGCATTTTGTATCATGCATCTTATGCTGCTATAAAGCAATATGGTTCACTCTCGTCTATTTGAATCCTCTTCTGGGTTGTCTATGTTCTTAGCTGACATTTGTTTCTTAGCATTATTTTTAAATTTAATTTTTTTATCCTTCAACTGCTTTTGGTTCATTTGTTTCCTGAACCATGTTTAGTTCTGGTTTACCAGTGTGGATAAGCCGTGAAATATTATTCTTTTCTAAATTCATGAAAAGTGAAATATGTTTGTAATGAGGTGGTTTTTTTCATTGACATGTGATTTGGATGTACAGGATGAATGATTTTTTCTTGATGGTTTTGCAGCACGTTGAGACTTTGCAGAGAGAAATGATTATGACATCCGATCAGGCTTCTATCCAAAATCAACGGTTGCCTAAAGGTTTTGCGTATGTTCCGATAGGTTGTTTATCGAAGGAGAAGCAAGAACCTGATGGATAATGTTCTAATGTGGTCCCCTTCAATGGGCGACTTGTTTGTACTTTCGTCATAACTCCCAATTTTGTTCAAGCATATTGTTTGCCGCATTGGTGGAGCTTCAATGCTGTGGAACTGTTTGATTAAAAACAAAAAAAAAAACCAGATTAATTGGTCAGCGGAGTTTTTGATGGAGCTCCTCAAGTTCCTGATACTGCAGAGAAATGACGAAGCCAGGCTATCCTGCAGGATTCTGGGGGTGGCTTTGCAAAATGCTCATTGCCAGCGGAAAGAGAGACCAGGGTGAACCATAGTTAATAGGCTATGTTTGGCCTGTCGAATGGAGATGAGGAATTTTAACTCCTTGATACTTGTATATGAAGGATGAGGCTGGTGGCCTTTCTTTTCTGAAGGAATATGTAAAATTAGACCGTTGTATTGTGTCGTCTTTAGCTTCTAAGAAGAATTTTCTGGCAATGCCAAAGGTGGCTGCTAGAGCCCTAGTCAAAATTCTCAAATGTAATTCAAGCTGAATAGTTTTTTGTACTTCATTTAAATGCCCATTGTACAGTGTATCTCACTTGTAAAATTTTAACAACTTTCTTTTCAAACTTGCATCTCTACCAATTTTGCTTATCTAGTCTACTTAAGAAATGACCATTTTAGTTGTTTTCATTGTTCATGATGACAGATTATTACAATGAAGAACACGTATGCAGTTGGGAGATATTGCCTAGTTCAGGTTTGTGGATCATCCCTACAAGCGTAGTTACCTTTCTTTGGAATTATAATTTTGTCTGGTGATTTCATCAAGGTGTGTGAGCTCGTATAACTCACAAGGAATTCAACACGAACGTAGCTCTTTGATTGGTTTGCCCAGCCCTGTAATTGTATGCTACCACCGGACATATTTAGTATGCGACCAGAACCATGGAAACTTATATTTATGCTTATTGGCGACTTGATTTTAGTTTTGGACATTTGTCTTGATTGTTCTATTTTAAAGTTTCCTTCTTGTTTGTTCCCATTTGTGCATGACCTATATTTATATTTTCACGTTTTTTTTTATAAAGTAAAATTTTATTTTTAAAGCTTTTAAAAGGAAAAAAAATACAAAGTGGAAAAAGACTCTAAAGTGTCTTTACGGAGGTACATTTAAAGGTATATAAGAAAATTATAATGATCAATAATTCTCTATTTAGAGTTTAGGATTTTCAAAGCTTTACTTTATAGATATAGTTAATGAACTATGATAGATTTTGACATCTTCAAATATTTCTTTGTTTTGCTTGTACCAATTGAAAGATATGTAAGCAGCAAAAAGGTAAGAAGTCAATTTACCTCTTCATGGAAGGAGATGACTAGAAGAAATATGATATTTTTGAAGGACTAGCTTTCAAACTTATTTATAATAGAAGTATTCAAAGAATAAATGGTATTTAGGTTTTAAGAAGCATCACATTGAGAGAATTTGTTAGAGAGATGAAGACTTTTTTTTTTTAAGATTGTCTAAAGTTAAGATCCTATTTGACGTGACCAACCAATGAACACATGCTGGTTTATTTGGTATTTAAACCAAACAAAAGGGTAAGGGTACCATGACACTCTTGGAGAAGGAAGTCTCAAGAAAATTCAACAACTCTTTAAAAAAAATTTTCTTGTAGAGGATAACTATCCTATGCTATAATTCACATGAGATAAGAAATGATTATTCTCATTTAAAAAGTTTCGAGTTTCTTTTGTGTTCGTACTGTCAGAGGTGAGAGCCAAAGAACCCTAAATAATGGATTGAGATATCGTGTGAGAAGTGTTTCCCCCAAGATTTGTAATAATCTGATGACCAAGTCTTTGGATGGGGGGCAATGATTAAAGCCAAAGGTTAAGCCAATTGATCGTGTTTATACCATTGCTAATTCTATAGAAATAACCATTAGATATTTTTCTCTCTAAGAAAATAATGTTGTTCCAAGTGTGAGACCCACAATTTGTACGCACAATCCATATAAACCACCATGCAAATAAACTCCACAAATCCATTTTACCTACAAATTATTTTTATTTGTTAATAACCACCAAAATAACTTTCCTAGCCCAACTTTATTAACCTCGGAAATATCTTGGATACCAAGACCACCTTTTGATAAGGGCTTGCAAATTTACATCCAGTTAATATTGTGGAAACCTTTGGCATAATTGTTCTCACTTTACAAGAACAAAGAGAACAATTTAGTAATAAGTTTTAGAACATGTTTTGGAAGTGTAAAGGTGGAGGTCCAATAGTAAGACATGCCATTGAAGATGAATTTTAAGAGTTGGAGGCGGCTTACATTCTTGAATCTTAATTCTGATCTTATCAATGAGAGAAATACACATGGAATAAGAAAGTTTCTTTGAACTAAGAGGCGTACCCAAATAATGAATGGGGAGCACTCCAATGTGATTGCCAAACAAACTATGAATGTCTTCTTTATGGACACAAGCATGAGAGAAGAATATGATTCTTTTCATAATATTTACTTTTAACCCCGAGAAGGTATCAAAGTTATGCAAGGAAGATTTTGTATACCGTGCCGAGAGAGGAGAGTCTTCAGAGAAAATCAAGAGATCATCGACAAACATAAAGTGAGAGACATTTGGAGCATTCCTTGTCTTAAGAGGAATCATAAGGCCTTCTGATACCATAGATTCAAGTATAATTGAGAGCGCTTCCAGAAAAAAAATAAAGAGGAGTGGTGAAAGAGGACAACCTTGTCAAATATCACTTTTGCTTTTGAAAAAATCAAAATTATATCTATTTATTATAACATTAAAGGATGGAGTGGTGACACATTTAGAAATCCAATAAATCCAAGCATTGTCGACACATTCAGAAATCCAATCAACCTAAATTGTGCAGGACTAAAAATAGGAAATCTTTCAACTTTATCAAAAGCTGTTCTGAAATCAACTTTGATAAAAACCTTTTTGGCCCCCTTGAGTGGTTGAAATTCCTCATTAGTTCGTGGGCCAACAAAATATTTTCATTTATCAACCTACTTTCAAGAATGTTGATTGGTTTAAGCTAATCAAAAAAGGAAAAATGATAGCAAGCCAAGAAATCATAATTTTGGAGATGCATTTATAGATGAAGTTTCATAACAAAATAGGCTTAAAGTGTTCAAAAGATCTGGCATTTGGAGTTTTTGGAATGAGGAAAAGGAAATAGTGATTTAGTGCCCATAGTAGTTTACCTTATTTGAAGAAGTGTTTGATGGCCAACATAAGGTCTTTACCAACAATATCTCAGAAGAAAACAAAAAATTCTTTGATGAAACTATCTGAGCGAGGAGCTTTATTATTTGGAACAATAAAGATAATAGCTTCAATTTCCTCATTACTAACTCCATGAGTCAATAAAGAAGCTTGTTCATGAGTCAACTTGTGTCGGAAAGAAATATATAAAAAAAGATTAAAAAATGAAGGGGTAAACAAATCTTTTAAGAACCTGTCGACTTCAATGCCAATGGCAAGAGAATCGAAAAATTTATTTTCATGTGGACCTACAATCTCATGAATATAATTTCTTAGGGGATATGAAAGGCAACTGTGGAATGGAAGAACCGAGAATTTCTATCCCATTCTCTTAGCCAATTTACTCTAGATTTTTATCTATAGAAG
Source organism: Piper longum (assembly GCA_032619315.1). Classification (NCBI taxonomy): domain Eukaryota; kingdom Viridiplantae; phylum Streptophyta; class Magnoliopsida; order Piperales; family Piperaceae; genus Piper; species Piper longum. The sequence continues at coordinate 309 of JAVDBV010087626.1, read as the reverse complement.
TTTCTTCAATGTCTTCCTCTTGAAGAAAATTGAGATGAGCCAGTTTTTCATTTTCAAGCAATGAAGTATTTGTAGGGTCCATGGAGAGCATTTGTTGGGCATTGTAGAGGAATAATTGATCATTGCTCAATCTTACATTAATTTTGCCAAAAACCTCACTATTATAAATTTTTAAGGTCTCTTTAACACCTTTGAGCTTTTTAAAGAGAGTAAGTTGAGGATTTTCAACAATGTGAGCGGACGCTCATTGAGCTTAAAAAGAATAGGAGAATGATCAGAAGATCCTTGAATTAGACAATTGATATACCT
>JAVDBV010087625.1:0-48612 GCA_032619315.1 Piper longum | reverse complement strand
TACTGATCTCTTTGATCCCAACCTCTCACTGCTCCAAGAAGAAACCGGCGGCGGCCGCCCGGAGAGAAGACGTCCCCTTCATAAAGTGCCAGGTCTGTCAGAAGTTGGCTTCCCAGCTGCACCGGCAAGTCAATAGCAAGGAAGCTCAGATCTCGCCCAAAAAGGTTTGGATTGTTGCTTTTCAGGTTTATGTGTTGCGGGATGGTTTAGTGAGCTTTTTTGCAGATTTCGGAGTATGAGGTCATTGAGCTAGCCGAAAATCTTTGTAATTTGAAGAAAGAGGAAGGAGATTGGATTTTCAGAATCGATATTGTTGAGAAAGGAGATGTCTTGGTGGTTGGTCTCAATTTTATTCTAAGTTTTTTATTGTGATATTGGCTGGTCTGTGGCTTTGGGCGATATGGTTATGTTTGTATTACGAAATGTCAGTTTGACTTGTTATTTTTTCCATTGTGAACAGCTTGTTGAACAAGAGAGTGAAGGAGAATGCAATACAGAATGCAAGACTATTGAAAAGGCTTGTCAAGAGGTGAATTAAGTCTCCTTTGTTTGACAGTATTTGAGTTCCATGGACTATTCAGTTCACTTGATAGCAGATTAGTATGTACAACACTTACCATTTTAAAAAAAAAAACTGTTAATAACCTTCCGTTATGGGTTGTTCTTTTGAGCATATTCAGCTTCATTATTGGTTTCAACAATTTTCAGAGTTTGATTGTGCCGCAGCTATTATCATATATTATTGATCTTCACTTACATCCAAATCATTCATTATTATCTAATTGATCTTCGGCCGGACCCCAACTCATTATAGCCAACTACTGTGGCTCTGAATCAATGCTTGAATGCATCAGTCACCCATCATTCCCATAAGGGGATCAGGACTATGTCCCACTGTTGTTGCACGTAAACTTTCTATCTCCAACTTACTCCATTTTCTTTCATATATTTCTGTCGATTGCATTTCAATCTCTCCAAAGTTCCTTCTACATACATGCTTAATCCCCTGAAAGCAAGTTTCTCGTACTTCTCAATTATTAAGAATCGCATGTCCTAACATTTGTCGTTTTTGGCTGCTTGATACTTCCGTTCATCAAGTCTAACTACACATCCACCTTGATATTTATCAGTCCAACACTTATTTTAAATCCATCATTCTTTCCTATTTTAAATGGTATTTTTGTTGCAAATTTGCAAAGCTGATGTTAGTTATTAAGTTGTAGTACTGTCAAAGATGCATGATGCACTATCACATCATTGTCGACAGTGCTCCTCTTTCATTCACCAGTTTAAGATTCTTGATAGTTTTTTTAAAAGCATAGGGTCTATGTTGATGCACTATCACATCATTGTCGACTGTTCTGATTCGTTGTTTATAATTATGTTGAATATTGAGTTCCGTGAGATGAGGATTTTAATGCTCCTATATAATCTACACACTAATAACAATCTATTTTAGACTTTAGAAATATAAAGAATGTATTCTTCGAGAAAGTTAGAAAATGATACTCATGGCATACTATAATATGTCTCTAGCTTCGTGTTGCCTCATACTTTGTGAGATCGGGGCAATCTTTCAAAAAATAAATAATAAATTATATTGATCTTTTTTCCTAACTGATGATAGCAATGTTTTGACCATTCTAATTAATCCAATTTTGAGTTGTTCTATGATGCAGACTAACAAATATGGCTGAGCCTTGATTTTTTTCCTGAATTGTGCAGGTTATGGGTTATTCTGATACAGATCTTGCAGAGTTTGTGTTCAAAAAAAAGCCAGACATTGAAAAGTTAGTGAGCTTCCTCTGCAATGATTTAACTACTGCTTGCTCGGTCAAGCCTCCTCCCATCCCCAAGGTTTAAAGATGCTATTTTCTTTGTGGTTTGACTTAGAAACATTTATGGCATTATTATCACCAATGATTTGCCGTTTACATGTTCAAGATCTAATATTGTTAGAATTCGGCAATCATGATTTATAAATCGTCATTTGATGTTTTTTTATTTCCTTTTTCGACCATCTAATTGATTTATATAACCTTTGTTCTCTACTTTGGTTTTTTTTTTGGGGTGTTTGTTACAGGATAGGATTCCTGGTGAAGCTTTTGTTCCAAAGTCCTCCAAAGAGGCTGAGATGGAGAAGATGTTGAGATCCATGCAGGTAAATTACATTCATTGATAAACCTTAATTGGTAATTTCTATGAAACATGAAAGATGCATTATTCATTCCTTGCAGGGACTACCTGGGGCGCCTGGCATGAAAATGTATTCGAAAGACGATCTCTTAAGTAATAACTTTGGAGATGATGAAGCTGATGACGACGATGAAGACGACGACTTCCCTTCAAATCTGGTCAGTTTATGAATAAAGGGCAATACTCTGGAATCACATGATTATGTGCTAAATCATTTTGGCTCCTTTTCCTTGGTTTGCAGGGGAAAGTATTGAGAGATAAACAGCTTTCTCATGATAACTGGAAACAGAAAGTGCTAAAAGGAATCCAAGAATTAACCGTGGGTATAAGAAAACAGGTAAACAGTGTATCACATTGGGTAAAAGATTGGTGGAAGGGAAAGAAGGCTGCCGCTACAAAACCATCACAAATTGGAAAAGCCGAGCTTTGAACACTAGTATCCTTAGAAATCCCTCAGTAGGAATTTACTTGAATCCTTGGATAGCAAAACAACCACGAACAGGAAAATGAATTTTTTATTCCCCAGCATACGACATTGAATTTATGTGAGCAGTGATTGATGGATTTTTTTTTTAATGCTAGTCAAAAATAATATACACCGAGCTAACAGAAAATTAAATTTGATTAATTAACATCATTTTCGAGCCTGCGGATGCAGAGAATTTGGCGGGAAGCATCCACGTTTTAGCTTCCAACTATTGTGTGATTTGAATTGGCAAAATTTATCTACCGATGACGATTGATTGGTTCAAGATTTTTTTCAAAAACATTTTTAAAAAGCTCCTATCTCTGAGTTTGTTTGTCTTTTTTTCTTCATGATGAGTGTAAAAAATGGGGAGTCTGATTTTCAACCGCGAAGTCTCATATTGATCAATAATATTGAATTATTGGTCATCTCCGAGCGCCACAAGTACAAAACAAGTCGGTGGCAAAGCAAATCAAATGCTTCGCTGGAAAAAAAGCAAGTTAAATACTTCGAGAAACGGCATGCGGCTGTACAACACCCTTGTCTGTGATAGCAGACCCTCTTTCTTATGGAATTGTTATTACTAACTCACATTAGAGTCGAACCGATGATGCCTTCACCAATATTAGAGACGTGATTACCCAACATCAGAGTCTCATACACGGGGCCCTATTCATCAACTGCGACTCATAATAGTTTCTAGCTTTCTCTTGGCACATTCAGTGCTCCTACACCCTTTCTTTTAAGGTTATTTTTCTCCTATGTATGTTCGAGTTATGCATTTAAAAAATCCAGTATCTTCGAGTTATGCATTTAAAAGCTTCTGAAACCTTCATTGATCACTCAGATAATATGCTCAGTGCTCTACATAATAAGAATATTCCAAGGATAGATTTGCACATACGATCTTCTACAGGCATCTTAAGCGTGAAAAACACGAACTACAATGTCAATCTTATTCTCATTCTGGGCATTAGACTGGCTTTGCATAGCTAGCTTTTCCTCCGCAAGTGTAGTGCCCACAAAACATGCTGATAGGTTTTTATTATTAAAGCACGTTAACATACGTAAGAAAACAACCGAGGCCAAACCACAGCACAAATAAGAATTTTGCTAATAATATCCACCAAACACAATGAGATCAGCTAAATAGAGCATACCTTCATTGGATAATAATGGCTTATTTGATTGAATTTTACTTGTTTCCTCCTAAAATTTGCATTTAGTACTCAAGTACAAGAAATGACATAACGATACATCTTCATGGGAAATAAACATTAAGTAAGGTTCCAGTCCAGACCATGCAGCCATCAAATCTCATATTCTACAGACTGGCAGCATTTCTGGTCAAAGAAAATTTGAAAAAGGTTAGAAAAAAAGTAAGCCAATAATAATTATTACAAACTCTGAAACCCTGCCAGACGATCCAGAAAATTGACACAAAAATGTTTATCGCTCCTCGCATCTGCACTCCAAGCATTTTCCCCGACTGCAGGAGAGAATAACTTTTAACCAACGTCTTCACTTTGAAAGAATCACAGGCAGGTCAGACCCAATAAAATACATCTGCTCTTCTGATTTAACATTTTCTTGCCTTGCCTGGCACTGCCTTGAGAAAAAAATGCCCTATTTGAGAACGCTAGTCAATTCTGCGGGCTATAGAAACGATCTCTTTTTCTTGCTTATCATCTAGTTGCTCAGTAAAGAACAACAAATTAAACAATTAAAATGTCTCTCCTCATGGCACCCAAAAGATCCTTTCACAATCAGTCCTTGTCTCTTCCAATGGCGATTATGCATAATGCATATACAGGCAATCAGCACAGGCAAGTGGATTCTCCGTTGGATGCCATGCCAAGTGTAGCAATTTCGTGGAAAAATCATGAGCATTTCCATTTGCATTGATTGCCAGATCCTGCAACACCACCAATTTTTATCCATTTAAGAATATAAAACTAACTATATGACATGTACATAAATGGTTTACGAGCAGACCTCGTCTCATGACTCGAGTAAGGCTGCTCAAAGATCTTGATGGCCTGGATGTTGTTTGAACTTGCCTCCTGAAAATATAAAGAACCATCACAAAAGGATGTAAGACCTGCTGCTTATTCCTAAATAATAATCAGTGTGCTAAAAACAATTCAACTAAAATTACTAGATCCTAGACTTTTTCCCTCACTCAACAAAACAAATTAGCACATTAGGTTCTTGCTGGCTTCAAATGTTGTGGATTCAGAACTATCAGTGGCACAACCAAAAACACGAAACAAATTGCTGCAAATACAGTTTAATTAGTTCAGAGACCAATACAAAATAATATTTTGCTGAGAGGCAGGATGAGAGGAATTGTTGAAAGAACCTGTAGGAGCCAGTTGCCCCACGAAGTCAATCCCCGCTAAGGCAGCATTCAAACTTGTCAAATATGGATTCATTGTCATATAAATCACACAGCTACATAGAAGAACAAGTTGATGGTGTTCAATGTGCCATTCAACAAATGCATAATCAGGTTACTAAAGAAACGCTGAAGTTCATATACAGCTTGTGAAGAAAGATCTTGTACCAGTGGCCATTGATTCCTCAAACCTGTTGACAGAACATTTACAGTCAGAAACACAGATACAAAAATAAACCCATTGTTCATACAAAAGCAAAATCATTGCAATCAGCTGATAACTCACAATTTTGCGTGCGTATCACATAAAGCAGATTGTCTCAAGTCAATCAGCCGTATCGAGCCTCTTGAGCTACTATATGCTAGCATGTGACAATGGTTAGGGTGGAATTAGGCTGATGTTATCACCTCTGCAATGAGGAAAATAACTTAATAATATGGAAAAAGGCACTCTAGCCTAATTAATCGTCCAGCTACACTACACCAGCTACCTTGTTCCTAGAAAAACTGTATCCATGCAATAAGGCAATGGTTGCTGTCAACACCTAGTTACAATCTACAATCTACTTTGATGTTCATTCATACTTTTCGAAGAGATCTTAAAAATATAAGGCAACCCTAGTCCTCGTCTCAAGATTGTGAAGATTCACATCATCCACAATCAATATAAACACATCCTATTCGAACAGTAAGTGAAGAAAAGATATAAAGGTACCAGTAAGATCCCCCATATTTGCAGGTCTCACATCAACAATATTGAAACTCTGGTTGCTAATTTCTAAATTTTAGAGATTTATTCTGAGATCATCAGTTGATATAAAAGTCTCCCCATCACTGACAAATGAAATGCAAGTACATCAGATTCAAACTCAACAGAAAAGTAAATAACAAGAAAGGGCCTTACATATTGATATCATACATAAAACATGGGAAAAGTTTAAAACCGAAACCACGGACTTCTAAGGTAAAACTTGAATTTAACTACATCAGAAAGGCTTCTCAGTATTTATTCATTTGACGCACGATATGATCAACGCATAATAATGAAACGTGAAACACATGTTACCCATTATTTGAAATGGAATTTATACGATAATCGTGAGCATGAGCATATATTCTTCGACAATACATCTAGGAGCAAGGCTAGTTTCTTGAGCGGATACCTAAAAGAGAAAACAAAGATCATAAGTTTACATGAAAGCAAATCTGTAAAGTCTGAAATAACTTTGTCTTGAAGATAAGAGACATGTACTCACAATTATTAAATCAAATAACCCAGAGACTACAAGTCTGCAAGCCCGTTACAAGGGGAATTCTTTTTCCGAGTACAAAGAAAAAAAAAAAGCACTAAATGATACTAGAGAAGTGAAGTGCAGTATCTACATGATTTCAGAACAGATATTATGTTCACTTATATTTCAAATCTCAAAAGGCTTTCGTTTCGCTGAACTTCCACTCGAGTGGCTGTGACGGGCCGGCGGCGGCCGCTGCATCGGCGCCCAACCCGCCGCTCATTTGTCGGGATCGGGCGGCCGTTACGGCTCCGGCAAGGAGGCGGCCATGGGCGGCCCCTCTGAGAAGACGAAGAAGAAGACCATGAGGAGGAAGACGTCCTTGGGTTTTGGGGGAGATGGCCACGCGAGCTTAGCTGCTTTAGAAACACACTTTGATCAATAATTCTTATTTATTATCTTAGATGGTTAATCAATCCATTTTGTGTAAAATAGTTTTTTTATAGAAAAAGAGAATATGTTTTTGATATTATTAAAGTGGTGGAAAATAGGGAAAAATATATTTAATGCCCTTGCTTAAATAAAAATAGAAAAATGCTATGCCCTTACTATTACACACCTCCCAAATGACTTGCAAATACAACTATACATTACCAACACTCTACCTGTTTTTATCTCCCTCGAACTATTTACTCTTATAACTAATGTGCATCATTGCTTATAAGGCTCCGCCAGCCACCCCTACTATCAGTTGTTCACAATACGATGACCACAAACTATACAACCTTTCTTTACCTATTTCCAAACCTTAAACCACAAACTGGATAAAAGAAAGGTGTTCCATTAACTTCTATTGTCAACACTGCCACACTATTTCACTCTCAAAGTAGAAAATTTAGATAAAAAATACGATGATAACTAACAACAATGAAAGAATGAAAATTGAGGAAGAAAGTGGAGAAGGAGAGACAAAAATAACGACCCAATGTAAAGTGGAGAAAGGAAGACTTGTCACAAATTTTTTATTGCGGACAATGACGTGGATATAACCCATTCGATTGCTAACATTATATTTATCTTTTCTTGGAGTCTCAACAACCCCTACTAATGATTATACTTTACTTTATTATTTCCTTACTAAAGTGTATATTTGACCATATACTCATATTTTTTATAGTAAGAATTATATTTATTTTTTACCGTATTAAAATAAATTATGTCATTTATAAATAAGGTGAAAACGAGCAAAGCCTGTTTGCGAGCCTTCGGATCGCTCGCACTCGTTAATATTGTGCTCGAAAAAATATTTGGCTCGAAATGAATAAGCTCGTTGAACAACGAACAGAGCTTGAGCAAAAGAGCGTTTGGCTCGGCTTGACTCGAAACTCGAACTCGATGTATTCAAACTCGAAAAAATATTCGGCTTACTCGGCTTGTCAATACTATTGAGGTCATATTGAACTTATATAGTGTTAGAAAAAAATTTTGATCTAACATAAGTTAATCATTTTATACCCTAAAAAAATATTTACATGATAGTGGTACAATCCTAGTAATTGATATACTTACAAACTACTTACTAATAAATACTTAGTACTAATAGATGACAAAATTGCCAAATTTCTACAGTAAAATTTTGTTACAATTCTCCTGAAGTAAAAGTTCTTAAGTTCATCTTCTTAGTAATCGCATTTTACTTACTAATAAATACTTAGTAATTTGTCACAATTCTCTTGCAGTAAAAGTTCTCAAGTTCTGTATTATTTACTACTAATTGCCAAGCACTAACCACAAATTGCAAATAAAAGAAATACATCATAGAAATTTGAGATAAAAGGCACACAGTTAATAATTCATCATTTCATCAAAAAATATTAATCTCAGTACAATAGGTGGTTACGTCTTATTTATAAGAAAAAAAATATAAACTTTAATTAATTTATTTCTAAAATATACCTACTTAAATAAAAGAAATTACAAATATATTCTAAAAATAAGAAAATTACATAAATTCATAAAATATTTAATTTAAATAGATGCTCTGCATCACTTTGTCAAAACATCTAGTGTCCCGAGAGGAGGGCAGCATCATGTTGTCACCTTAGAAAGGACTTTCTTTTTTCAATAGCCAAGCATTATTAAGAACGCCCTTTTGATGTTTAGATTTAATTTAAATAGATGCTCTGCATCACTTTGTCAAAACATCGAGTGTCCCGAGAGGAGGGCAGCATCTTGCTGTCACCTTAGAAAGGACTTTCTTTTTTCAATAGCCGAGCATTATTAAGAACGCCCTTTTGATATTTAGTTGCTTTGCTCTTCACGCAAAATTACAAGCTCGGCTATGGAAACAAAACATTACATGCATGTAGTATATATGACTTAATGTGGAAAAAAAGAAACAAATAAAAAATTAAATAACTTTGCCGTGATGGGAGTTTAAATTAGCGACATATTAATTAAAAAAAAATCATTTGAACAAAAAAAACATCGATATCTCATAAGTCATAATATGAAGATCTTTATGTGTGGAAGTAAATTTTGTTTTTTAATGTATAAGTTAATTTGCCAATGCGCACGATGTAATGGGGTACTACAAGCTTTGCCCAATCAATCAAGTTCTTCTACTATCTGCAAAACAAAGTTCTGCTACCGCTAGCATACAAGGAAGTCAATCGAATGAGAAAACAAAAGAGCCCGCATAAATAGATGGTGTCTCTGAAACCTCATTGGGTGGATGGAAGTACTATAGTCAACGTGGAGATCACACAAACATGAAAAGTCACCAGCAAGAAAAGAATTTTTTTTTTAAACATGAAAAGAAATTGATCACTTATAATGGTAGTATAGATGTAATTTCTGCATATGACGACAGCAGGAACATGTGATGTGGAGTACAGCTTATAGCTTAGTGGCACACATAGTAATTCAATTGTATGTATCTTACCCCATCCATGCAAATTAGAAGAAAATAATGAAAACGAAGAGTGAAAATAATGAAAAAAGCTGGCAGGATTTCAACCAGGAAAAAACATGAGCAAATTATTGACTTTGTTATATGAGCAAGTCCATGTCGATTATTGAAGATGCAGAGAAATTTGTAGACGGATCAAACCAAAGATAGAACATTTGCGCTTTGTTACCCTGGCCTCGTTCGGAAGAATGCTAGGTTGAAGCCTGTTTTGAACTTTACAATAACTATTATTGAACTTTACAACAGCTTACTTATTGCATGTTATATAGTGCGACCTGCATACATAATTTACTCTTATGAACGTGGTACACAATTTACATAATTTACATAGTGCAACCTACATACATAGTTTACAACAGCTTACTTTACATACTGCATGTTACATATTATTTTCACACAAGTTACAAGAATGTGGTACACGATTTACTGTTATGACAATGAAAATTAAAACATTACATGATACCAAAGCAACTTTTCATCTTCCAAAGCCAATAAAGTTTGGCTAACAGCCAACAAATTCATTTATATCCTAATTCAAGGCTAAAAACCCTAGCCTTACAGCGTACACGAGACTATTTTGTTCCGTTAAAGTGGCAGCCAGAACAACTTGGAAGAAGAACTAGAGTTGGAGAGTGGAGACTCACCTGGAGGTTGATTTATAAGGTACGTTACTCTCTTTTTCTTTTGCTCTGGTAGTTTCCCTGCATGTAGTGAAATAGAAATAGTCATCCTGGGTGTTTTCATTTGTAAAAACATGAAATGAGAAACAAATATGATGAATTTCAAGCAATAGTGAAATAGAAATAGGAGCCTTGGCTGAGATGATAATCTTACCTACTAACTGCATTCAGTTTTTCCTCTGCATGTAGTGAAATAGACATGTTTGCTTCTTCCATTTTGTAAGCATGGCTCCTTTTCACCCTTTTACTTACCCCAAACGGCCCTAATTCAAATAATATTTCAATGTACAAAAATACTATGTAAAATAAGAAATAGATTTTCAAAGTAAAATTAACCAAATAAACTAATGTGTCACTTGCATGGTCTTATCTCCACCATCATAACCATTATCGTCTTCATCAGTATCCCTTAGTCTAAAATCCTTAACACTAAAGAGTTGAATACTTTAACAAGAATACAAATAGCAAAAGAACAAAACTGATGACAAATTTCAAACTAATTGAGTTCGTACATGTCACCTTGTATCACTTTTATGTTTTTTTTGATGATTTGGATAGGGCAGGGCCTTCGAAAAAGACATTCAAGACCATCCATGGTTAAGCATGATCCTACTGTTAACAAGATAATAGAATGTTGAATGTTAGTATGGAAAATGAACAAGACCACATTCAAGCTGAGCATGATCCTACTGTTCACATTGAACCTGATTCAACTACCACAAAAAGGAAGAAAACATCTTTATGCTCGAAAGATTTTGATGAAATTGCAAAAGATGGCAGCCTACACCATCAGTGTAGTCATTGTGGCCGCAAGTTTGGAATGCAAAAATCAGGGGCAACCACTCACCTGAATAGACACTTGAAGACTTGCCTTAAGCTTAAAGTAGTTGAAAAAGGACAAAAAGTCATATCAATAGAACAAACTAAAATTGATGAAGAGAAAATTACCGTCGCAAATTTCAAATATGATCAAGGGAAAACTAGAAAAATATTGGCTAAGCTGATAATACTTGATGAGAAACATTGTATATCAGTTGAGAGCAAGATCTTCAATTTATTTTATAGAGTGCTCTAACCTAGATTTGAAAGGTCTCACACAACACAATAAAAAAAGATTGCATGGCTATATACATGGAAGAAAAAGAAAAATTGAAGTCAACTCTGGCCAAAGTTGATAGAATATCTATTACTATAGATACCTAGACTTCAAATCAAACGAAAGAGTACATGGTCATCACTGCACAACATGTTGATTGGAATTGGCAAATACAAAAAGGAATTTTGAGCTTCTCTAGTGTTGCATCGCCTGCTAATACTTCAAGAATAACTGATTTTATCAATAAATGCTTGCATGAATGGAATCTTAAAGGTAAGGTGTTTACTACTACATTAGACAATGCCTCTAAGAATGATAGTGTCATTAGAACATCAAAGTCATCATTTGAATCAAAAAGAACACTTTACATGAAATGAATAATTTTTCATGTAAGGTGCAGTGCTCATATTTTGAACCTTATTGTTCAAGTTGGACTTTATTGTATCAATGACATAGTCTCCAACATCCACGAGACAGTCAAGTACATTAATGGATCTTATGGTCGAAAGGAATCCTTCAACAATATCCTCACACAGCTAGGATTGTCTAAAAAAGGGAGCTTGAAATTGGATGTTTGCACATGTTGGAACACAACTTATGAAATGGTAAATTCTGCCTTAGAGCTACAACAAGCATTGACTACTCTAAAGTTATTTGATGCTAACTACACTTGGCTACCAAAAGAAACAGAATGGAAGAAGCTTCGTGAAGTTCATATTATATTGAAAGTTTTTGCTAAGGCTACAAATATATTTTCAGGTACTAAATATTCACATCAAACATGTTTTTACCGGTACTTTGGAGAATAAATGTAGCATTATTTAAAAGCTTTGTTAGTCCATATGAGTATATAAAGGATATGACATTTACTATGAAAGAAAAATTTGATAAGCATTGGAGTGATTGCAATGTAGCAATTGTGATGGCTGCCATATTGGACCCAAGGTATAAAATGATGTTGCCACGATTTGTCTTTCCAAAGATATATTCTTCAAATAGTGTAAATGAAGAATTTGAGAAGGTTAATAAAACTCTACTTGAACTTTAAATGATGTATGAAAGCATACTTGTGAGTAGAGAACTACAAGATCCAGGTAATGCTAATGAGGTGGCTCCTGGTACTGATGATTTTGATGATGTCTTTTTACATTTTGTTCAACAAGGTGAAACAGTAGAAAGGGAAAGGATTGAGATAGATGTTTACCTGGTGGAGGGTTTCTTTCTTACATCACATGATACCCCATTTGATGTGCTTGGTTGGTGGAAGCAAAATATATTGAAGTTTAGAGTTCTCTCAATAATGGCAAGGGAAGTTTTGGCCATTCCAATTACTTCTGTCGCATCAGAATCTACTTTCAGCACAAGTGGAAGGATTATCAGTGATTATCGAAGCAATTTAAAACCAAAAATAGTGGAAGCATTTATATATGCTCAAGATTGGTTGCGTTCTACATTCTACAACCCCATACTTGAAGCTGATGAAGAATGATATATCGGTAATAGTAAGATAGAATTAGCTCATTATAACCTAATCTTGTCTAGATTTTCTCCTTATGTTAATAAAAACTAGACAAGTTTATTTTGCATGTATTTGATAGTGTGAATGGGCTATTTCTCGGGAGAAGCAAATTTTGCATGGACTGAGATCATATAATTTGTTTTGCTAGTCTTTTTTATTTAACTTTTATAAAATACATTTGGAATGGAGTAACTTTATTTTGCTCATCTCTACTCTATTTTTAGCACTCTTCAAACTTGTGAAAGAGCTAGCATGTTTTGTGTGAGTTTTTATTGTAATTAACATCATCAAGGAGGTTTTTATTTATATTTATATTATGATGCTTGTTTTTTTGTGTGGTTGTTATGTTTCTATTAGTCTATTAACATGTCACCTCTTCCAAATCCAACAATTTTTTGCTAACAACAATAACAAAATAAAACTTTGCCAAGGAAAAAAATACGATTGGCACATTAAAGATTGAGAAAGTTTACAAAAAAAAGGGAGACTTTGATGAGGGCACATACCATTGAGAAGAGATCCAGATTCCAAAAGTTGGCCGCCATTGAAAATTGACTAGGTTGTTGCAGCTTTGCAGGGAGAAGATAGGAACTCCCTAGGGAGAAGAGGTTCTGAGTTGGCTGCCATTGAAAGCCGACAAGGACAAGGTTGTGTCTAGAAGTTGGTTGCCATTGAAGGCTGACGAGGTTATTGCAGCCTTGCAGGGGGAAGATAGGAACTCCCTAGGGAGAAGAGGTCTAGAAATTGGCCATCGTTGAAAGCTGACGAGGTCGTTGCAGCCTTAGAGGGAGAAGATAAGAACTCCCCAACACGATAAGGTCCAGTTTGGCCGCCGCCCGTCCCTGAGACAAAACGAAGGGGTGAGTGGTGACCTAAGTTAGCAAGCCAAACGAACGAACCAAGCCCACTGAACGCAATTGAAAATATATTGAGCCGAATAAAAGCATTTGCTTGGCTCGAAAATAAACCGAGCCGAATACGAACGGAATTCGAGCACAAAAAATTTTAGTCGAGCTGCTCGAACTATAATAAATTATAGGCTCGTTGAGCACTCGAAGAACTCGAGCAAGACTTACAAAAAATTATATCGAGTTCAAACATAGCCTAGCTGGGTTTAGTTCGGAGCTAAATTTAACCCATTCAATCCAATCATTGACATTACATTTATTTATTTTTTCGGTCTCCACAATTCATGGCCCAGCAACGAGTAATGATTGTACTTTACTTTATCATTTCTTTACTAAAGAGTATATTTAACCATGTAGACATATTTTTTATAGGTAAGAATTACATCTATTTTCGACCGTATCAAAAAAAAATTGTCACTTGTAAACCATAAAGAGAGAAATTTTCATATAAGATTTGATTAAAACAACAAAATAATAATGGGAATCTGGCTGAATTGATCTTTACCAAGGGCTTGTTTAAGTACAAATTTGAGGCGTATCTTCAGACTATTACTTAACAGTTAAAGTTAATTAACACCTCTTTGGTGTTGGCCAACGAAGCGGCCGTCGTCTCCGACCCAGACACTCGACGTACCTTTGACACGGCCACTGGGTTCTTGCATCGGCGATCGACCGATCGATCATCGAGCCGTAGCCATGGCCGATTTCCAGATCTCTACCCATCGTTCCAGGTGGATTTTCACGCCCCAGGAGCTGGTACGCCTTAGCCCCCGCTGAGTTTGTTGCACATATCCCTTTGTATACGTTTCAAGCAATGCATACTGACCCAAAAAAAAAAAGGAAAAAGAAAAACGGGACTTTGATGTGCTCTACATGGTAAAAACGCAGACTTCGAGTAGATTGTAGATGAAATGTTTGATTATATGCCATGCAGGAACTATTGTATTCTGTGGAACTCCTCTTTTTCTGTTTTGTGTAGTTTAATGCTATTGGATTAGATGCTTTCTGAAAACATGTTATGCTCACAAGGAGATTATTGTTCTCTGAAATTGATGTTCCCAACTTGTGTCCTATGCCCATATGCTGTTTTACCTACTTGTGTGTGTTTGTAGAGGGCGCGGCATCAAACTACCAATCAAAGAGCTATCAAGGCACTCCAGCAGGTATGCCCTGGTTGTATGGTTAATAGTTCTTTCCACCTATGGACGACTTTTTGTTCTCGTTCCTGCTCTACTATTTTTTGTGTAGTTGATTGTTTGACTTGCTAGATATTGAATAGAACATGGAATATTTTGATTGACCCATGCAAACACATAAATAAGGAACCTCTCACGAGGCTAAGCACGCTGTGATAGGACCAAAATGTGGATCAGATTCGAAGCTTTTTTAATAGTGTCTAAACTCACATAGCGGTCAAAAGGGCATGCCGATGGCCAGGGGCAGCAATTATCGGTTATTACATCGTGGCTAAGTAATAGCATAAGTCATAATGGCTGGACAGTGTAATTATCGAGCTACTTGTAATCAAGTTGCCGGGGAAGTCCATAGAATTTATTCGAAGGCCTAATAATGGGACAATATTGATTCATTTACAACTATTTTTCTTGTTTCAAGTTAGTTTTTTTGGTATCTCAATGGCATCCATATATTGAAGAGTTTTCTTACTGTAGTTATTTGAAATGCTTTATAGTATGGAGCTACTCGTTTGGAAGTAGACGAGGAGGGATCACTATCATATCCAAAACCCCACAATGAGGCACAAAATAATGGTAAACAAGGTTTTTTTTTTAAAAAAAAAAACCTTCTGGTTGCATTATTGGGTTACTTCCATCAAAATATTTATTTTCATCAATATCATGATAGAGTAAGACATTTCACTTTGGTTTTACTTTGGAGTTTTTTTATAGATTCTGGATTATATCTGATATACTAAGAATTTCTTTCAGCCACTGACCGGCATTCTCTTCCAAAGCCACTTAGCATTGAACAAGAGCAGCTTATGCGTGTGTTTTACGAGCAAAAAATTCAAGAAGTGTGTGTAGCCTTCCATTTCCCTCATAAGATTCAGGTTTGTTCAACCATGAAATCTTCTTAAGAAGAATGATTCTGCAATCATGACAAGGTCTTCAGTGTTCAAATTTTATATTGGTTCCTGCTTGCAGGCCACAGCCATCATTTACTTCAAGAGATTTTATTTGCAGTGGTCTGTAATGGAGCACCACCCAAAGCACGTAATGTGAGAACGCACTGATTTTACTTTCATTTTTTATTGTTGGATCAAATATGTCTATGAGACCAGTGTAGCAGTTGCATGCTCAGAGGGAATAAAATGGCCGAGGCTTTATGAATAATATTTTAAAAAAAGAACAACATAACTGCTTGTATGATTTTAGCAAAATTCTGGCGTTCTAATATGTTGAGGAGGTAACTGAAAAGTGGGACGGTTCATATTGGAGTGCTTGTAGTGTGTTTGTTCTTTATTCTTCCTTCTTGATGGGTTAACCAAAGTTTCATTCAGTTTCTTTCTGCTCTGTTGCTCTATGGTCTGCTCCTTAGGAAGGAAGTGCTTACTTGGAAGTAGGCACAAAGAAATTTGAAATAATGCTTCTAAGGGTGGTATTTAAGTTGTGGAAACAACTGCTTAGCAGAAAGAAGGGTTAGGGCTGTTTAAGTCTGCTAATCCAACTTCAATTCTTATAAAGTGAGGAGTCTTTTGCACACATGCACCATATTTAACAAAAAGTATATATTTGACCTCTAATCAGGTGGATGTCTTATAAAGATATTTGGTTTGACGACCATGATTATCATTTGTAATGTTCCATTGCAAAGTTTGTTTACACTGCATGTAACCTTGATATTAAAACATTCAAAAGAATATCTAATATAACTACTAAAGAATTCTAATTTGATTGTTGTTGACTGTTTCTCCTCATGTTGTTTAAATTTAAAACATATTTAGTCAAGGAGGTTAAGTTGTTGCCATAAATCAGTAAGTTGTAGTAAGCTTTGCACCTTGTAAAAAAGTTTATAAATACAAGAATAATAGTGGTGGTAATTGGGTTGATTACACCAAGTTTTCAACCCCCATAATCTGTCCATGCTATTCGACCTATTCTATACTACTGTAATGTTTGTTTGAATTCTAATTATTAGAGTTTCAAAAATGACTATGTTGAGCCTTTTGTTTTCATGGAATCACAATTTCAACTGTAAAGTAACAACACGAGTTATTTCTCATTAATCTGTCTGCTTTTGGGGCTTTTCAGTTTGATAAGAATTTACTCAAAGGTTTAGGGTTTTGCAGGTTAACGTGCATATATTTGTCTTGCAAGATAGAAGAAAATCATGTATCAGCAGAGGATCTTGGTAGGGGTATTCATCAGGATCACCAAATGATTCTCAATAATGAGTTGATTGTTCTTCAGGCATGACTATGTTCTCAGTATATTTTGTGCCTTTGTATTAACGTTCGTTTGTTCATTTTGTGGTTAATTATCATTTCATGCTATTGCATCTTAATTTTTTTTTCTCTGGCAATTTTTTGCAGAGTCTTGGTTTTGACTTGATTGTTTATTCACCATATCGCTCTCTTGAAGGTTTTCTTGACGATATGGAGGTCAGTTCGTCAAGGGACTAGGAACTGTGATAATTTTTTCAGATCAGCATTTATCTCTATTTTATTTTATATAATATTTTTTTATGTAGGAATTTTGCAGAATGAATAATGGTCAGTTTGAGAGGTTAAAGGTGGTTGCTTCTTTAGTTTTTTCTGTTTTGTGCCCTTATGTTATATTCAGTAATTCTTCTTTAGGTTGTGATTTTAGCCTTTTAAGCCAATACATATGTTTTAGATTTTCTGATGTGATTGGCTAACTTTTTAATCGAAGTGTGTCTGTTGAAGGCTAGAAGAGGCAATATTCTACCTTCCTTACATTCTTGCCTCTATGATGACAACCCAAAATTATGCTAGCATGGTTTTAGTAGTTCCCATGATGCATCAGTCTATGGAGGCTCCAAAGATTTGAACTTAAACGCCAACTTCTCCCACTTCCATAAAGATCTTTTGAAATTTAAACAGCAGCATCTTGAAAAGAAAACCCATGTTTGCAAATTTGACGAGAATGAATTATTATATAGAAATAGATTGTGCACATCTCGTTCTTAAGTTGAAATATTGTTTGACAGGGTAAATAGCATAGCCAATGCAATAGTAAACAGTCCAGTAAATATGTGTTTAAAATCATTTAAGAATGAACCATTTAGAAGCTGGTACACATCTATTAGTGAATGGTGATAAACACTTGTATACACTTCGTATTAATGAACCAATTCTTTTTCAAAGTCTACATATTCTTCTGTGCTCTGCTCTTCCATGCTCATTTTCTTGATTTCAAATGCAAGTGTTGCTATCTTTGTTTGATGTTTGCTATTATCCTGCTCAATAACCTTGCTAGGAATTGAGAGAAACTGCACGATTGGAGTCTGATAAAATTATGCTTACGGATTCACCTCTTCTCTTTCCACCAGGACAAGTACTGATCTTTGGATCTTGTGACAGCTGTTGTTCCGCTCCTAGTTTTGTTATGTTTTCCAGTTCTATTATCTTTGATACCTTTGTTTCTTTTTTTTTACCAGATGGCTTTGTCTGCTCTGCGTGCATCTAATGAAGTACACCAAGTCCTCCACTTTGACAGGTTTCTTCCAATTCTTAGAATAATAACTATGCTGCTGTCCTCCTTGCTGAAAATTGTTTTGATGGTGTGCGATTGCTTTTTCCCCCCTGCTATGTTCAGATACTTGGAAAGCATTTTTTCACGTCAACATGCTGATCACACTATAATTGAGCTACATGGGGGTTTAAATTCCATCGATTCTTTGGTATGATTAGATTTTTTTTCCTTCAGAGTTTTTCTTTTTGGCTTCAGCTCTTTGGCATGTAATATTTTATATTAGCACAGGCAATCCAACTGACTTGATCGCGACAAAAGTAATGCGAACATGCTTCCCATATAATAAGTTAATGAAGTATCAATGCTGGAAGAACTATTGAAGTGCCATCCCCTGAATGAACCATCAATATTTTTCAGTTATACAAAATGCACGTTTTCACAATCTTTTGTGGACAACTTATCATTTGTGCTCAATATCGTGTATGTTTCTAATGGTTGGTGTTTTTGCTAGGAAAAGGAATAGGCAAACAGTTTGTATGGTGTTTGGTACATTGCTTGAATTATTATGTACTTGACATATATAGATTGATTTTATCTAACACAATGTCTTCCATTTTGATTTTGTAGATCATAAATGGGAGATATTGATTGATTTCATCTTGCACATTACTTTTTAAGGCATATTTCTTGAAGGAAACTTTCTAATGCATACCCAGCTACTTTTTGTCATACATATACATACATCACTGTGCATTGTGTGTGTATGCATAAATGCAGGGATCGCATAACCATGTTCGTGGAATTTACTCATTGACACTTTGATAGATACCATGCCACCTGGTTATCCTGAAATCTAATGTCTAATTGGATTATTATATTTTTACAATGATATACACAAAGATTGAGGCTTTTAAATTTATGCATGCCGCTTACTCTTTAACATAGTTCCCTTTCCTGTGAAAGCAAGCTCAATAAAGTTTATTCTTTTTATTTGGTAGATCTCTGATCATACGATGCCAACTAAAGATCTTATGGGCGTAAATTTGTTTGACATTTTCAGGTGAGGGATTTTAAAGCCCCCTCTGCCAAGGATATGAAACATATTGATCGAAAATTGAAGCATTGTTGGGAACCCAGCTCTCAAGAAGAGTGAATCTCTTTTCTTATGATCATTTTTTTTTTCAAGTTCTAATTTATGTCAAGGCTTTATTATAATTGTTGTTTACTTTTTGTGGCTGTAGCAAGAAGCGTGAGAAAAGATCAAATCATAAATCGAAGTAATTAGTGGATCCAACGGTATCATAATTCATAAGTATATACTAATTCCACATGGGTGGATTTTTTTATTTTCTATTTATTTTTTCGATTTGGATATGTTGATTGTAACTTTAGTTGCAGAAGTGAGTCTTAGCTGGGTAACTACGGCATATTTTTCAACCCAAAATTTGGGGAGAGCATCATTCAAATTCCGAAGGCTGGGGCACCTCTACAACTTCAAATTCTTTCTGTATTTATCTGGTGGTGGGCTAGGGAATAAAACCCCGATATTTATATGGTGGCAACCTGCTTTTGTGATTTATTTGATGATTAAATATACACTTTTTTTTTCACATGTTGCATATTGTAATGCTTGATTCCTGGTGTTAAAATTGCGGATTTTCAATTATATTGTAGTTGGATAAAAATGTCTCATTTGGTGGGAAATTCCTAGATGCTTCGTAATTCTTGGCAATGTAATTTTGCATTTCTTGATGCACACTAATCTTTTGTAATTCCTTCCTTATGGTATGAGCTATAGATTCTGATTCTTAAACTACATGTATTGAAGGTAGCAGATATAAAGTCATCTTGGATCATGTTATATTCTTTGCATTTTTTTTTTTGAGATGTATATTTTGTATTTATGCATAAAACAGGCATTGCGAGCCGACCATTTCAGTATCAGATTTTAAACCCTAAATTTTAAATCCTTTTATATCAAATTTGATGCTTAAATCAATAATTAATTTTCAAGAAACTAAATTTAGAACTGGGCATTGGATGCACACTACCTGATACTCATACCATCAAATTTCACTACCAATTCAAACATGGTTACTGCCGATAACAAGTTAAATCAAACACACTATGCAATAACATTTATAACAAGTTGTAATATTCTACCTGGCAACGTTGTTCCTATGTAAAGCCGATTTGAGAGTGAAGATTCGGGTACCAAACGACTAACTAACACCCCAAATTATAATAAATTAATTAATTAATTAATCAATTAATTTGAAAAAAGATAATTAATTAAGCTTGTGTAAAGCAGTTTAGAAACAAGATATGACTTGGCTCGATTAACCCCGAACTGGCATAAACCTTGACGAGATAATACTAAAAGCCTAAAACCCTCAATTGTTGTCCTTCTTAGAACTAACTAAGATCCCAAATTAAAATTAAATAATTAGTTAATAAAAAGACAACTCATTAAGCTTGATTTAAGCAATTTATAAACAAGACGTGACCTAGCTCGATTAGCCCCGAACCAGCTTAAACCCTGACCAAATAACACTAAAAGCCTAAAACCCCTAACTATTGTCCTTCTTGGAACTAACTAAGAACCCAAATTAAAATAAATAAACTAATTAATTTTTTAAAAAGGCAACTAATTAAGTTTGAGTTAAGCAGTTTAGAAACTGACCCAACTTGATTATCCCCAAAACCTAACCCTAGTGCCGTACCGGTTTAAATCGTGTCCTTCTTGGCGGGAAGAAAACAAAAGAAAGGAAGAGCAGCTCCTATTTTTTTCTGAAATCGAATTCCCCGAAATCAATTAATTGGACTTCGTCCGATGTCAATCATCTGGCTGCATTAATAGCTTGTTTTTTTTCACTAATAGATAGCTCTATTGATATCCTGTTTCATTGGCATCATTGATTTCTAAAACCTGGTATTAGATGCAACTGTAAGAAATCGCCGGTTAGAGGATCGTTGATTTTTTAATGTTTTAACTCAAATTAAAAACAGATATGACCTGTGAATTTTGAGAAAACACCCAATTGCTGACTGGCTGATTAATTTGCCTGACATGTTCTTTTTCTCAGCATCCCTGGACGCTGTGAGTCCTTCTGTAAGGAGTGTGACTCCATGAAGCATCTCTGGAAGAACAGACACGAGTTGGAAATTGAGGATGCTGGTGTGGCTGCTTGGTTTTGTCTTGAGTGTTATACGTGGCTCTGGGCTGGCGAACTTGTTGGAAGAGGCTTCACATTTACCGGCTATTATTATCCATGAAAAGGGGGATCAGTTTTTTCAATGGAAGCAATGTGCCATGATTTTATGCTGATGATGATTGGCAGATGTCTAAAGCTACTTACTATCTTTTGACAATGCAAAAGTTGTTGAGTTTTGGCTCATAAAAAAGAGGTCAATTTCCAGATTGACAGAAACAAACATGTTGTTAGCTGTGCCAGTTTCTGAAGTGGGTCTCCTAACTCGACGAACTCTTACTTGAGGAAATAGAGCTAATAGTTTTAATCAGTGCCATGGTTCTCTAACTGCTGTTTCTTCCTCTTCAAAGGCTGTGTTTGGTTCTCGGCTTCTCGCTTACGTTTGGCGTTCGTAGATGACGACGACCTTAGTTAAGTCTACATTTTTGTATAGGTCTGCATTTGACGAGGACCAACGTTGTACTGTCTATAGACTATACAAAGACGATCACTTTGACTAGTTAAAGCTGAAATTTTGTAAAAAAGAAGCATTCCATGGTTAGTCATAATTACAATTTAAATGCCAGTCTTGTATTTCAGATCTTCAGATGCCAAGCCCCAAGTGGTGCACACGTCAACCAATGCTGGATCATTGTAGAGACTCGTTCCTTTTTCACACGTAAACAATCAAATGATTTGACTTTTAGCCCAGCGAAGAAAAGAAGAAAGCTGCGAACGTAAGCAGATGGCCTTTTCCCCGTTCATTCGATCAGATGTTAAAATCAACCGCTTTGCTATCTATACATTGGAAATGGATGACGTGACTCTTTTCGCCTCTTAAATTATAATTAGAGGTATTAAATGAACAAGTGACTTGAGTTCAATTTGTGTTTGAGTTTGACACAAATAGTTTTAAATTTGTTCGAATTCGACTCGAGATTTAATAAGTGTTAAACATACATATTCGAGTTTGACTTGAATATTTATTTCGTGTTCGAGCTCGATTCAAATATTTATTTTGTATTCGAATTTGACTATCTCAACTATTTCACTTCTTTGTTAAAATATAGTAGACAAATAAATAAACTAGTTATAATTAAACTTATTAGTATATATATATATATAATATAAAATTATATTATTATATTATATTTTATCGAATTGAGTTTGAGTCGAGCTACAAGTTATAACCGAGCCGAGTTAAGTCGAACATGATTTTGCTCAAGTTCGACTCATAGGATTCGAGTTCGATTATTTAAATATCAAGTTTTGAGTCGAGTCAAATTGAGCCTAATACTAAATACTTACGAACCGACTTAGCTCAATTAACATCCCTAATTACGATAGCATTTTTACATGGGAATTTTTAGATAAAAGCTTCTTTATCCTCGCATCATATATTCCCTATTCTGAAATGAAATATAGCAAGCTGGTTAGATTTTGATGAAGGGCAGCATGGTCAAACAAGGGAATGACTTCCAAACCAAGCAGGCGCAGGTTGACTTCATCTAAATTCCCACGACGACGCTCGTCCACCGTTTCCCCCGTTAGTGGCGATTCTTCTCGGAAACTCCACGAATCTAAATTCCCAAGTCCCCGAGCGACTTGTTCGTCCCCTCGCCCATCCATGGCCGACCTTTCCACTTCCCAATCCTGATAAAAATCGCTCCATTTTTCCTTCGAATTCCAGGGTCTCGACTGATTAAGAGCAATCGATCACCCGATCGTAATCTGAGATTTTTTTTTTTAAATTTTTTTTTGGTGTATCGATCGATGTTGTCGAAGAGCTTCAAACCCGCGAAATGGTACGTCGATGTGGGCGAATTTTTTTGTTACGGCTTGCGTGCGTTTGGATTGGTTGTGTTGATCGTTTTGGTTGCTTGGTGGGTGGCTGCAGCAAGACGTCGTTGAAATTGGCGGTGGCGCGGATGAAGCTGCTCAAGAACAAGAGGGATATACAGCTGAAGCAGATGAAGAGGGATTTGGCGCAGCTTCTTGACTCCGGACAAGAACAGACCGCCAGAATTCGGGTGTGTGGCTTTTTTCTTGTCGCGAAAGCATTAGTCTTTTTTAGTATTTTGTTTGTCAGTTTTGTTTTTAAGTGTATACGTTGTGTTGCTGCCAAAACGCGTTACTTGATGGATATTATTATTGGTTGTGATTCCCGA
The DNA here is from genome assembly GCA_032619315.1 of Piper longum. NCBI lineage: Eukaryota > Viridiplantae > Streptophyta > Magnoliopsida > Piperales > Piperaceae > Piper > Piper longum. The sequence continues at coordinate 25,114 of JAVDBV010087625.1, read as the reverse complement.
GTCTTGCATAATTTAGAGCATTTGTTGTTGAAGGAAATCACTCTGCTGCGTGAAGTTTATCGAAGGCAATGCCTGTATTATACATAAAATAGAAAATTGTTCTTTTTCTGCTAAATTGTCGGTCACAGTTTTAAAAGTTGTATCATTACCAATCACTGTACTAGGTTGTGCTTGTTGACGGTAATTCCTGTATTGCTCTACTAGGTGAAGCAATACCTGCATCATGCATAAAATAGAAATTTGTTGTTGCTCTTTTATGTTCGATTGTCATTCATAGTTTATAAGGTGTATCATTGCCAATCACTGTACTAGGTTGAGCTTATTGTCAATAATTCCTGTATTATGCATAAATCAGAACATTTTTTTGTTTCTCCTTTATATTTGATTATCTGTATGTTCTATTGTTGTCAATCAGTTTGCTATATTGAGCCTTCTTATTTGAAATACCTGTTTCGTAGGTCAATCAGATTATTTGTTGTCGCCCTTTTGTATTTGAATGTCAGTCATAGTTTATATGTTGTGTCATTGCCAATCAGTCTACTAGATTGAGCTGATGACAGTGCCTTTATTGTGCAAAGTCGGAAGTTTTGTTGTTGTTGTTTTATATTTGATTCTCAGACGTAGTTTGTCTATTGTATTATTGCCAATCAGTTCACTAGATTGAGCCTTTTGATGGTAATACGCATAGCATGCATAAATTAGAGCATCTGTTGTGCCTTTTAATTCATCTGCTGATTTGGAATTTGAGAATCTCATTTTAAGCTAACTTTAAATAGGAGACTGTCTAATGCACTGGCATGCTTGATTTGTTTGTGTTCCAGGTAGAACATGTCGTACGAGAAGAGAAAACGATGGCAGCTTATGAGATTATTGAAATATACTGTGAATTGATTGTTGCTCGCCTTCCGATTATCGAGTCACAGAAGTATGTTGGATCCAAATCACTTTTTTGCTGTTTTGACCTGCATATTTTATTAATTGATACACAACTTATGTTGTTTACACGTTTAAGTATCTTCAACTTTGACGTGTTTTTTTTAATGTACTAGCCAAGAGAACCTAACCCTCTTGCAGGCAGATTAAAAAAGTCAAATAAGTTCGGATTTGTGTTATTATTATTCAATGATGTGATATTTCAAATTTTTAAACACGAAATCATCTGATTCTTGTGGGCTGGAATATTGTGTGATTGGATTAGTTCTTTTGTTATTTTTCAGAAACTGCCCCATTGACCTCAAGGAAGCTATTGCGAGTGTAATATTTGCTGCGCCTAGATGTGCTGATGTGCCTGAACTCCAGGACATTCGCAAACACTTGAAAGCAAAATATGGAAAAGATTTTGCGGCAGCCGCCCTTGAACTTCGCCCTGATTGTGGTGTCAGCCGTATGGTAGGTTTGATTTGTATTTGTGCTTATAACTAAAGGTGTGGATATAGTTTTCGAACTTGATCGTCTTCTGTCTCTTTACAAATTCAGCATTCAACAAGGGTAGATGTAGTTTAATTCTGAGGTGTTTTGCTTTATATATAATTGAAGGTAGTTGAAAAGTTATCAGCAACAACCCCTGATGGTGAGACAAAAATCAAGATTTTGACTGCAATTGCGAAAGAGCACAATGTTAATTGGGATCCACAAGCACTTCGAGAAGAAATTGCAAAGCCCGCAGAAGACTTGCTGGTAAGATCAACAATAGTTACAAATGCGAAATTTGTTGACTTCTTTGTCCAATATATAATTGTGCAGAATCCATTTCTGTTTTTGTGCAATGCTAATCACCTTTTTTCTTCATTTGATCACCTCATTAATGGAAGCTTTTTCTGTGCAATGGTAGTCACCTAATTTTGTTGTAAAGTCTCAATTTATCATATAGATACTATTAATGTATATTTTATATTTGAGAACATGTTGATATTGCTCCTATTTTTATATTCTTGTGAATTTTATGTGAACAAAGTTTTGGATATTTGATTGAGCAGAAGGTGCCAAGCAGGCCAGAAAACTCCTCTAAGACCTTTGTAGAATCCAGTAATGTACAGTATCATAATTCCGAAGGTCAATTTAAGTTCTCTAATGAACAATTTTTAGCACGCCCTAGCCAAAAGCTTGACCCTTCATCAACATTTGCTGGAAGTGATGGAATAAGATCATCACCTGGTCCAAGCACTTTCTCGTCTCTAGATTCAAAACCTCCATCCGTTTTGGTTCATTCATCTTATTCGCAAGAAGGATTTACAGGTAATGTGTTGTTGTTGATATGCTTGTAATGCAATTTTGAATGCAACTATTAAGTGATTATCTTTATGGTATCTTGCTGCAATACTCATCCTGATTTGATAACTCTTTTGGCTTACAGAGTCTAAAGTTGCCCGTGAAGATTCAAAATCTTCCATGTATGTAGGGGACAGTAAATCTGTTGATGGGGATAACTGGAATATGAGATTTAAGGATGCAACTTCTGCTGCACAGGCAGCTGCAGAATCAGCAGAGTTAGCAAGTTTAGCTGCCAGGGCTGCTGCTGAACTCTCAAGCCGTGGTAAACATACAAATGATCATTCCAGAATAGTTACTGATTCCCCATATGATATGACTAAAGATGAGGTTTCCTCTTCAACAAGAAATCCAAATTCAAGTTATACCCGAAGTTCGTTTAAGAAGAATGGAGATTCAGAAGTCTATCATGCGGGAGATATTTCGAAGAGAAGTGATCAACAGAGAGATGAAACATATTGGTCTAATTATTCTGATGGTACTGACAACAGATATGATGCTATGCAAAACAAAAGTAGTAGTTTGAAGAAATCGGGATTATCTTCGCCTGCTGACATGTTATCAAGTGATGAGGTTTCCCCTACAACAAGAAATTCTAAGTCAAGCTCTACCCGAAGCTCATTTAAGGAGAGTGGAGTTGTGGGAGAGATTGTGAAGAAAAATGATGAGAGAGATGGAACTAGTTGGTATAACCTATCGCATGGTGGTGATAGCAGATCTGATGTCATGCAGAGCAGAAATAGTAGTGTGAAGGGATCTGTTTTTTCTCAACCTGCTGATATGTTTTCCAATGATTATGCGCCAGTTATTGACTTACTGAAGGCAGGAGGAAGCATTAGGGATACCAGTTCTGGAAACAACTGGAGTGATATTGGTAGTCCAGATTCTACTATGAATTTTGTTGGAGTAAATTCTAGTCCACGCCCGGATATCAAAGATTATGAGAGCGACATCTTTGGGGAGAATTCACGTGGTACATTTGGAGAATCAAGCTATGATAGAAGGTCAAAACGATTGTCAAATGATTATTCTGCTGTAGTATTTGATGGCTCTGGTTCAGAAGGTGATGAAAAGCTGGATCTAGAAGATGTTGATGGAACTGGTAGATTTCCTGCAGATGTCTCAACAGATAAGGGATATTCACTTTCACATTCTGGTTATTGGAATTTCAAGGAACAGAATGCATCTCCCGATACAGACAACTCTACTGATAATTCCCATTTTATAGGTGCTAATCATACAACCGAATATTCTGTTGAATTGTTAAGGAATTCAGATCAGCCTCAACAAAGTGACTTTCCAGCTGCAACTTTTGATGACTCAGATGGCCTTCTTAACTCTTCAAGTGATGATGAGGTTGACATTCACAAGCTTGAAGAAAGGAACAAAAGCAGTAGCTACTCTTATAAGCTGGACAGATCTGATCAGTTGGCACTGTCAGCTGATTCTGTCCATGAGCCTATAAAGTCCGAAAATGAAAGCAGGCAATTTAAAGAAGCTCATAGAAATATACATGGTCCTTATTCTCATGATGATTCTGATTTGAAAAATGACGCTGTGGGTGTAGGCTTTGAAGAGGATTATGTTAAACCTTTGCGAAAACATTATCCAGGTAACATTTTAAGAGAGCGTCCACATTTTGAGGATAAAAAAGGCATAGATAACTTAGCAGTTGATGAACATCCAACGACATCACTTCCCTCCCCATCTGCAGGCAAGACATTTGACAGGTTGGGAGTTGACTCACAGGACAAAGTTTCTGATGAAATGAAAGTTTTGAACTTCTCAAGAGATGAGAATGAGATGAGGCTGAATTTCGGAAGGTTGACTGGTGGTCTTCGGCATAAAAATTTTATTCAGCCACCTTATGTGAAGCATCCATCCAAACAAAGAACTATGGATTTTGTCGAAAGTCAATCTGTTGATTATGGAGGGAGAATACCGGAATCCTCTAAAGCCCCATCAATGGAGTTGCCCAGTGAGAAATCTCATCAAGAAGTTGTCAGGGAAACAAAACAAGAAACTGCATATAAAACTTCTGTTGAAAACCAAGCTGTTGATTTTGGAGGAAGAACGCCTAAATATTCCGAAGCCCCTGTAGCACAGCTGTCCCGTGAAAATTCTCTTAAAGAAGTTAATGTGGAATCAAGAGAAGGAGCTACAGATAAAACTTTTGTTGAAAGCCAAACTGTTAATTTTGGAGGGAGAACGCCTAGATATACTAAATCCCCAGTACTGGAGCTGCCCAGTGAGAAATCTCGTGAAGATATTGTCAGGGAACCAAAAGCTAAGGCATTTAATTTTTTTGATTCAGATACTAGTGATGATGACAGGAAGCAAGAACCGCCGAAAACTGTGAACAGCAAGGCTTACAATGACAATGCTTATTCTCGAAGGACGAAGGCTTTGCCATCAAAGACTGGAGCAGGTAGCCCATCGAGGTTTACCAGTCACTTTCGCACACAACATGAGAATTCTGGTGAAGCTAGCAGTACATCTGATCGTAAAACAAATGTGGTGAGATCAAAAGGGAGAGGCATAAGATCGAGAGAGGGAGTATTCTCTGTGGAGCAATCATCTATGCCTCCCTCGAGTGAGGATCCGTCTTTAATGGTTAAGGAACAGGTCAATCCTCAACCTGAAACTCCTAAACAAGGAGCTCCTAAAAGCTCAAAATTATCAAGTGTAATTGGTGAATCCTCATCTGTAGACGATTCGCCCAAAATTGCTGGCCATGTTCACCCCAAGCTTCCAGATTATGATACATTGGCTGCCAGAATTCAGTCTCTTACCTCGAATAAACGCTGACATTGTCCATGATCAGGAGTGCATTCTTTGTATCATAACCAGATGATTTTTCTGGTTTTTGGATGGTATAGTACAGCAGAACTTGCTATAGGGCACACCTGCATGGTTAGTTTTGTTGTTTGATTATTCATTGGCCACTTCTTATTATTACCATGTATATTAATATGCTTATGTGACTATAATATAAGGAGTTTTTTTCATAGATGAGTATTTGGAGGCTTTTAATCCAGCTATTGTTATTATACTCTGCCTAAACCCCCTTCTTTCTGCCCCATCCTCTCCTTGTGAGGAATGATTTGCATGGATTATTCTGTTAATAAAAGAAAGAAAAGAAAAGGTGGTAACTGGCTTGGGGAGAAAAAATAGTGCAGGAAGAACATTTCCCCTGTGAAATAAGCTCTAGTTGCAATGGATTTTGTTTGTGCTCCAGAATGTCATTTTCGTTGGTCAAGTGAGTCAATATCTGCTGTGTTCCGCACTGGAAAGCTACTAAATTAAATCCTGCCTTGAATTATCTGATTTGTGTCTATGATCATGGGATTATATTATGTCCTGCTTCCATTTTGTTCACTTCTGCAGGCGTTGGTGGGACTACATCTTTACCTTGTTGAGGAACTAGGAGTCTGTACCAGCCAAGATCTGTAAACAGTTGCCTTGTACAGGAATCTAAATCTGCCCAGAGTGGAGAAAGGGCCGGAGTGGCCATTCACCGACAATGATAATTGTCTTGAGTCAACTTTGGGTCAGTTGGGGAGTTTCAATAATGTGAACTGGACATGGGGTAAGAAACAAAACCCAAATCTCAATTTTCCGAGCTATTTTTATGTAGGCATACAGTTCTAGGACTAAAACATGGGTGTTGTTGGACAGAATTGCAGCGAAGCTTCGCTGTGTGTTGGATTATTGTTGGCGACCACTGACTAGATTGAGTGGATTGGGTGGAATCGAATCCATGCACGCTGCAAATGGTGGTGAATGTTTCAACGAAAAGGATTGATGGCAAAATGTGAGTCACTCCTGCCCAAACAAGCTACAGCACAATCAAGAAGATCTATTGGAGAATATCAGCAGCTCCATCTTTGTCTACCCATATTCTATTCTTCTCAGAATTTTCATGCCACAAGGTGGAACACACAGCCATGGGAGGACTTGAATTACTAAACCAGAGACTTCCACTTGCTCTGCACTAGTGATCCAATCCCACCATGAACACCAACCAGGGAAATGGAAATAGTAAGTAGAAATAGAGGTACAAATGGGAAGGCAAATCAAGAGAACTGGGACAGCGATGATTTCCACTTTTGTCTACTTTGGTGGGGTGCAAAGAATCTGCCTACATTGTGTGTTTGTGGTATATATCGCCGTTGCGCTCTGGGTTATAGCAGCAAATTAATGTTTGGAAGGGTGTGAATATTAGCTCTAGCACGACAAGCCTTCGTCTCTGTCATGTCAACAGCAGAGTAACTCATGGGAAGAGGGCAAACCACCCTCGTTGATCATGCATTGACAACATTGACGGGGATGACGATGCTCTAATCTGCTCCAGTACATGACTGATGAAACCATCTTTTACTTTGGTCCTGTGAACAAGGGAAGTAAGAAGGAAAAGCTTTAGCCACCCCCGCCTAAAAAAAATGCTTTAGGGACATTCTCCACCCCGGTTCTTTACCCATTTATCGTTTACTTCTAACCCGGAAAGCCTGGTATTAACGTGCACAATGAATTCCTCATTTTAATCTCTTCGAGTTAAATATAATCTCTCTCGGCCTGTAACCTTTGGAGCCATTCGTTGCTTGAGTCCAATTCATTCATATGTTAACCTTCATTAGTGTTCATTGTTAACTCGCTCAAGAACCTCTAAATATATCGAGTGCAACTTGGGCATAGCCAAGATGGGCATGAATAACATTTTTCCAACGAACGTTCCTCGTACTCCTCGTTTTCTTTCCTTTTTGTTATGCAATCATATGTGTGTTTGATCATGCTTAGTCCGAGAATAAAATACCTTGTGCCAGAATTATGAGCTCAATGCGGGTGATTGATTTTTTTTCTTCGGAAATATTTAGTAAAACTAATTCACGACTTATTTTGACATGGTGATGTTGCATAAAGATTTAGTACATCAGTGATTATAAATTTGGGGAAACAAGTAGTCATATTTTCCCTGTGAGCATACAAGATACGTAAAAACAAATAGCATTGTCAAATTTAATTTTTTTCTTCTTCATTGTATGTATCTATATTGTGAGAAATTATCAATCTTTTTCACCCACTTATTGGTTAAAGGTTACAACCGTCTAATAAATGGTCATCAGCTACAAATTACTACCATTTATTTCGGTAATCACAACCCCCTCACTCTATAGATAGTCACATTACAGTTAGTAAAACAAAAAGAACAAGTTTGAGAATTATATTATGACATTCTAACCCACGTCTTGGTTTAATCTGTAGAAAATAATGACTTATGATGGGTGATTTTATTCGGGATTTTGATTTTTAGATTAAAGATGTTTCATCTTCATATATAAATAAACGTATTTAAATATAATACAACAATTGTCATCATTAAAAAAACCACAATAATAAGTGCATAATTTATATATTCATGTTAGAAAGTCACATTAATTAGAAAGTCACATTAATTATATATTTTTAATTTTCATACTACAAAAATCGAGTTTATGATTTGGAACCCTAATTCTCACACCATAATTGGGTTAACACCATCCGCCGATGTCAATTGGCGAATGGTGCCACTGCTAGTTCTTCACATGATAATGTACAACATTTGTAGCATCTCTTTCTTGCGGCAACCCCACGTTAAGGTTCCGCACCTCCCTGTTTTGCTTCTCACTCACTCTAATCCTCACACCATGGCTTAATCTCATTGATCAAACAGTGAGCTTTGGCATAACTTACAGATTCAACAACAGAACCAGAATAGCATATCACATCAATCGTCGTCTATGAATTCACATTCAAATAAATTAATCAAGTCGGTACCAGCAAATTCACGGGAGACTGACATGCCCGCTTTCTTTCAGAACAGTCCATCCGTCATCTTTTTTTGGTCTTTTTCCCAGTGATATATATAATACTACTGCATAAGCAGACATTGAAATCTACATCCTTCTTAAATGTCCCGGTGAAAGCTGGTTATTGTTTGTTAGGACAATTGTTCGAACAGCCGAGTTTGACTGCTACGGATCCATGTACATGAACAAAATGTCGATTTGTGACGTACTTGGTGGACCTTGCGACACTGTACAAGACTACCTTCTCCTGCACCTCTTCCTCCCCTTCCTCTTCCCACTCATCACAAGCCATGACTCCATGAAAACCCATTACCAACAAGCAAGTTTTTTACTGGGTTGGTCTGTTCTCTTCTTCTCATGTTTTCTGTGGTAGAGAGTTACTGCTCTTCACAGCCCTGTTTTTAGTTTGTGGTGGTTGCAGAGGCTCTTTAATTTGAAGGAGAAGGGTTGTGAAGGAAGTTTCAAAAGCTGTGATGATGATGATGATGATGATGGGGAAGACACAAATGGGAGGAGGAGGAGGGGATCAGCCGGAGCAGGAGCAGCAGCAGCTCAAGTGCCCGAGGTGCGAATCAACCAACACCAAGTTCTGCTACTACAACAATTACAATCTCTCCCAGCCTCGCCATTTCTGCAAGTCCTGCCGCCGGTACTGGACCGTCGGCGGCGCCCTCCGCAACATCCCCGTCGGCGGGGCCACCCGCAAGCCACACCGCCCCTCCTCCTCATCCAAGCGCCACCCGGCCCCCGCCCCGCCGCCGCCGAAGCCGACGACGAAGCAGACGGCGGCGGCCACTTACATGCTCGACGACGACCAGTGCATGCTGCCCGGGACCTACAGCTCCCTGCTGGCGTCAAGTGGGCAGCTCGGGTCGGCGCCGACGGCGGTGCAGTTCGGTGATTTTCCGGCGGAGAGCTGCATCTTCGACGGCGGCATGGAGGTGGGCGATGCGAGCTGCTGGGCGGGGGTGAGTGGGTGGCCTGATCTCGCCATTTACACGCCGGGTTCGAGCTTTGATCAGTGATCAGAACTGTCTGAGAACATCTATATTATATATCTATATATAAAGTGATTGTTGCCATGAAAGCTATATATATATATATACATATATATACATATATGATATGTGTGGGAGCATGCAGAGAAATATGTATTCAGAACGATAAGCATCGGCTAATTTGATCAGAACTGCTGGTTTCGTTTAAATGTTTGTCTTGTTAATTCGTAGTTTCTTGTTTTCTTTTCCTTGTCTGGTTCTGGGTTGAGAACTTGAGAGTTCCATGGTTCTGTTTTGCTTTTGCTGGTATGAGTTGAAGAGGATTGTGGAGAATGGGGAGGTTCTTTCCATTGTTTATTATGCTTAATCTGAACCTTTTTCACTTTGGTTCCATAATTTGAAAAGCCAGAAATTTTTTTTTTGTGAATCATTATTGGAACTGATGAACAACTAAATTTTATATTTGGCTGATCTAACAAAAGCTTCAATTTGGTCCTACAACTAACAGTGAAATCTATGTTTGACCGAGATTCAACAGAACGTTTTAATTTGATTTCATAATAGGAAAACCCAGAAAAATCAGTTTGTTGGCTACTCACTAAATTTGATATTTAGTTAATTTGAGGAATGAAGAGCCAAAGAGACACATTCTCATGACTCGTGAATGGCTAATTATATGCTTTTCTCGTGAACCATTGACATCAATATTTGGGCGACATTTAATTTAACCATGCATTCAATGCATTTCAATTCTATAATAATAGGGGAGACCAGAAAAATCATTTTATAGCAAATCATAATTCTGGCATTTGGCTAATTTAAGACAATTCCAATTTGAAAATCTTTTGGAAACTCCTGCTGTTGACACTTATGGAGACGCCCTTAAGCCTGACCGTTGATGAGGGGGATCATGAATGGGTAGGGCATGAGCGTTTGGCGTCTCCAAAGTCCTACTCTTTCAATTAGTTCTCTATAGGAATGGTCTTCTTTAATATTTCATAGTGGGGCCAAAAAAACACATTTTTTATGGACAAGGGTGTTTTAATTTCATTTTGGTTCTATGATAATGACATTCAAAACAACTTTTTTTCTCGTTAATCACTTCAATTGATATTTGAATAACTTGTTAAAATTTATCTGTTGTTTTTTTTTGGGCTCACATTTATTAACTATGATATAATGATATATATATATATATATATATATATATATACATTTCAAATATGTCATTATCTGAGTTAGTCTTGAATGGTTGGAATTAGTCACACTTCTGATTGTCTTTTATTTACTTGTCATAACACCACATGAAAGAGCTTACAATCCAATTTTTATAAACTATACAAGATGTTAGCTACACGCTCATTAAATAATAAAATAAATTATATAATTTAATATCTTATATATATATATGCCCTTATTGATTTTAAAAATAAATCTTAATTGAACGAGAGGATAATTATAATAATTTAATTAGTTTTTTTTATTAAAGTTTAATTAATTAAAACTTTTAATGAGAGGTTAGTATTGAATTCTACTTTTATTAATATAAGAGTAGATTAGGTATATATAATGAAGATCATTACCATAGGATTCTTACTAGTATACATTGTCACTTGAAAATTTACCATGCGCATGATCTTCTTCAATATTCTATGTATCACTATCACCAGACATGGTTAGATACATTTCAATACGGTGATCTTTCATGTCTCCTCTCAACATTTTCTCAAAATATGCACTCTTCATCTTTATCAAGAAGCTCATTATCTTACTATTGAACACAGTTGAATTATCTCATACCTTGAACAAGATATATATACCCACAATGTTAAGGTTCATAAACAGGATCTGTTCTGCTATAATTTGGATAATGGTTCATGACTAGTTATGTTAATAGGAAATTAAGCATGTCCAAGCTGGTCATTTTCATGCCATTGTTCTGTACTGTTCATAGCAGTGAGACTCGTATATGTTGGGCAGCTTTCCTTTTCCACGAACAGGTACTATATAGCAAAGAAGTTTATAAGCATGGTTGAGAGTGAACATTTTCGAACAGTTTGGCACAATAATTTTGCAATATATCATCTCAAAGTAAATTAAAACTTAACAGATTTATATTTTTTTATGTGGTGTTTGGATGTGATAGAAAATTTTATATAATTTTTTTATAAAATTTTATCATGATTTTTTATTTATTAGAGTTACTAAAAATGGCATGGCTTATAAAATAACATTTGACATATACAATTGTTTTTAAAAATTATAAGGATATTATTTGATATTATAAAAATATAATACAGGAGGGGGTTGGGGTTGGGAAGAGGGAGGGGAGTGAGAAAAAAAAATGATGTCTACTTTATAATTTTTTCTAACGTTTTATATAGAAACAATAAAAATATCTTTAACGTTTTTTATTTTTTAGCGTTTCATCAAACACCAAATTTAGTTATTATCTATAGAATTTTCTTTTATTTTTTATTATAATATAAGTATAGAATAATGCAACCAAACGCTTTATTATACTAAAAAATAACATAAAAAGGAAAGGACTTAATTCACGGACATGATATCGAACAAAAACTCAACAAATATTATCAAGTGCTTCCTTACATTGTTACAAGGAAAAATATTTGGCTGTTATATTAATTAATCATACACATCCTATGATGGCCACGTGTCTGGCCGCAATTCAGGCAGAATCCAATACATCGACTGTTGCCATTGATCACTATTTTTTTTCCATTGTATTGATTGGGTCCAAGCAAAATTAAGCTTCATTGTCTATCTCCCAATTAAGAAATAATTTTTTAATTATTTTTTATACAATTTTCCTTCCTTTTTTTTCCCAGGTAGCTATTTCTCTTGGAAGTAGCAAATTCATTCCTCGAAATAAGTTATTGCACGAATCATGCCACATTTCATGGAAGGCCACTAAATAAAATTTTCACTGTTATTTATAATTGCATAAATCTTAATTTAAGACCTAGAAGTGCTATTATGTTGCTGTATAATTAGGTGACAAATGGCATCGAATCGGGTCGGTTCTTATATTAAATGTTTGGTTATTGGTATCGAGTCAGAATTTACTGGTCGATCAGCTAAGATTTCCCACATTTTTTACATTATAAGTTGTTGAACCAGTAAAGATACAACATAGACCGGGAGGTGCTGGCCGATCGGTTAGAAAAAATTTCCTGGTGGATTGATCAGCAAAAGTATTTGTTTTTTTCAGTAAAAAGTATTTGAGTTGACCCAGATTAAGGAAATTGTATAGTATTTTTTACTCGGGACGCATGATATTTGTTAGTAGAACGAAAAAAAAAATGAAGAGATTATATACTGGTATGAGACCTTCAGAATTTTTTCAAGCATCCATGAATCCCGTCCCATGAAAGTGCAAAGCTATACCATCGCCAGCGTCAACCATCTCCGATGCTGAAAGGCATAAAATTAACCAACGTCGACAAATTAGCATATGTTAAATAGCTTACGCTTGTGTTAACGGCAGCATTTTTTATGTTCTTCATAAATACAAAAAAACAGCCAACATAAACAATCATACAATCGGCTTGTTTCACTCTCGTCGAACTATTAAGAAAATCAAGTTAAACGTGGATAGCACAAATTCAATAACACGAAGAATCACTCCGAGAGTGGTTAATCACATAGAAAATAGAAGTAATCAAAACCTTTGTTAGGTTAATCACATATTAGTTTTGGAAGTAATTGATGACTTATATATTGGCTAATAATAAGGTTTTATTTCTTTAACTAATTTTTAGATTAAGAGTGACTTATAAAACCTATTTCAAATCACTTTATCAGCCCACAGAGCCAACAACCATGTTTATCAAAATCTAAAGTTTAAAATTGATACGTTAGAATCAAAAGTGAGCGAGTGAAGAAACATAGGCTACATCTACACTTATAAAACATGGCACGCAACAGAATCTAAAGACAGAGCAGAAAAGAATACCGATATGGGTGAATTTCCTACATGCCTTACTATATACGACTATGTTCCCATTCAAAAACATCCAGCACACTTGTATTATCCCGTAAAGTCCACAACTTGAACCATCTTTGCTAGCTAGCATAGAGAACATTGTCTAATCTATTCCAATTCCCTTCCACCGATTTTTGTATCATTAAATCTTCTCCCTATGGAAAAACTAAGAAACCAATGTCGAAGATTGGTAGAGAGAAGGGGATAGGCAATCAGGAGAGCACGAGAGGATGTCATCGACGGTATTTTATTTAGGTCGTCCACATAGAAAAAAGGGTACGTTTGCGTGTGAGGTGTGTCAGAGCAAAGCCCAGGTCTGTTGGCATGACCAAATGGGAGTATAATGTAAATAAATTATATAAAAATCTTAAAATAATTAGTTTTATTAATCTTACTTATATCTAATGTATTTTATATACAAAGTAATCTCAAATTAATTTGTTCATGGACAGTATAATTTAAGTACTAAATAACCATGGTTATTTTGAATTGAGTTGGATCCCTCCTTCCTCTCATAAATAAGAACATGAAAGAAAATTAATTGCATATGAAGAGCACTTTCACACACAGTCGGCTCTTAAAAATCATAATTAACAAAGATATGTCGTGCTTTATAATTATAAAAATTAATTAAATTTTATATGAAATTTGAAGTTGCTTAATTGAAGAGAGTGTGGATATATTTTGCCAAAGAAAATGATCAATTGTAAGGTCTTACAACCAATGAGCAATTAGATACGAGTAAATAACAGTACTTATTTAATAAAAAAAGTTTAAAATTGCCACGAACGATAGTTAATAAGGAATGATTTACTTACACCAGATTGGGTCTTACAACCAATAACCATATAATAGATAACCACTATTTTTGCCAATATTGCATTTTATTTTTATTTTTTTGAAACCAAACAAAATTGTTTTCGTCATTGAATCATGAATTTAGGTAAAAGCATCCTCACTCCCACTAATTTTTTCATTTATAATTTTTTTTACAGCAACAAAAGACATTACACATCACTTAGGATAAAAAAAAAAGGTACTTATGAGAATTTTTATTTCTCAATCATCTCTATTTTTTGTGCGAGGTTAGTAGGAAATTTTACTCACATAAAAATGTTTAAAATACCCCTCCAAGCTAGACCTAAGGTTAGGTATGAGGCGAATTGAGTCGAGTTTTGCCTAAGTAAAACTTGGCTCAGTTGATAAACAAATCGAGTTATGAGTTATATTATTTTGGGTTTAATTATTTTAATTCGAATTTTAGTCGAGCCTGATTAAATTTGAGACTGAGCATCGATCTTGTTCGAGCTTCATCACCATAAGTTTGAAGATCTAACTTATTCTTTATAATGTAATATTTTTTATAAAAATATAAATGATATTTTTGGTAATTGATAGTCATATAATAATTATTAAATTGTTTTGATTGAATACTTTTTATACCAAATTATTATTTTTAATATTATCTTATCAATGTATTATTAAAGAAAAAAATATTTAAAGGTTTATATTAAACATTGAATCATTTTATCTAGAGTTTTAAGCCGAATCAAATTTGTCCTATTCGAATCAAGTCGAGTTTGATATTAATTTGAAAAAGACTCTACTGTGATAATTAAACTGATCTGAGTTTCGATTAAGTTAAAAATTAAGAAAGTCGTGTAAAATCTAGCGAGCTAACTCTGTCGTTCCCGGCCCTAGCAAACCTTTTGGAAGCCCTAAGCAGCAATCTTTCTCTTTTCCGATTCTGCAAGCAAACCCCCGCCCCCCCCGCCCCCCCACTCTTCACCGCCGAAAAGCTCCAATCTTTGCAGCCATGCTGACAGGTTCTCTCCTCCATCTTCATCCTTCCCTTCGTTTCATGTTTTTTTTGTCTAATCTTTCTCTCATTCGTTCCTTTGCCGGTGAATCGGTTCCATTTTTTTTTTTGTCGTGCATGAAGTAGATGCTAAATTCCGAATTGATACAGCTAGCCTGCTTTAGAACTGTGTATTGGATCTGGTTTTCTTTTTTTTAAGCTGTTGTCGAGGCGTCGGTGGGATTTTTTGTTATGTGTTGCATTGGATAGAGTGTGAATTTGCGATTCTTAAGTTGTGCGTGTTTATTGAATTTCACAGAGTATATGTATGTGTAGCGTTTTATGGGCATATGCATACGGTGTACTTTTTTAATGCGTTTGATTTGAGTGGGAAACAGTGAAAGGTCGGTGAATCATCGGTTGTGTTGCAAGTTCAGGATGCAACTTTGAACTGTTTGTCGATGGTTTATCTGGTTTGAGGTGTGGGCGAAGAGGGAAGACGGATACGATCTTGCTGAGTTTAAGATGAATTCTGATGTGTGATGTGAGGATTGAAGGTGTGATTTCCGATTAAAAGAAGTGCAGAAGAATTGAGGAGGATTTTAGAGGACAAGAAGATGAACTGAGGAAGAAAAGAGATGATGAGGAGGGTTTAGAAGAATATTATTGAGTCCCTTTTTATTCAAGCCTTCATCTTTCTAGTTTTCTTTTTTCTTTTTTTTCTCTTTTCTTTCCTTTTTTTTTTTTTTCTTCTTCTTCTTCTTCCATACAACCAACTTGACAATTATCATCCCCTCAGCCTTCCATACCCCCTTACATGTATTTATCCTATATAATCCAACCACTTAAGTGACTGGGGCAGCTCTTGTGAGTGTGTGAGCAGGATTTGGTGAACGCTCACGAGTTTATTGGTCAATATCAAGTTGGAGCTCTGATTTGGAAAGAATGATTCAATTTCAATTGATAACTTGAGATTCCTGAAATAGTTGAAATCAGATGGAATTTGAGAAAGGATTGTGTTTGGGAGTTAAAATCCTCAATCACAAGTATTTCAGTCATAACAAGTTCCTTATGGAGGCAATTTGTGCTCAAATACTATCTTTGTTAAGACTGATACAGTAGTTCAGCTACCTCCTGCTATCTACTATCTAGAATCTTAATTTGTTTTGCTCCTCTTTAGAAGCTCTGTACATTCTTATTAATCACTTGTCTACCATGTTGCCATTGCTATTTCAGTATGGAAACACTAATAACCCGCCAATGCTTAATGCTTGTGCATTGCCGGGTCCCCAGCCCGAATAAGGGCGGTTTGGGAGGTTCGTTTTAGGAAGGTCATCTGGTCATCAAAACTGTGTCATTTGTTTTTACATGGATTAGGATCCATGTCTCCAACCCTTTTTGGGATAGAGGTGGAAGGAGATGAAGAAAGAAATGGTCGATAATTTTCGCAACTGTTTAGATGTAGTGCTCTTTGAATTTTAACGGAATTCTAATTTTTGTTTAAAGATAGATTTTCTACAGATGTCTAACTATATGATTCTCAAATACTGCATACAGTGAGTGTTAAGTGGCAAAAGGAGGTATTTCCAGCAGTAGAAATTGACACAAGTCTGCCACCTTTAGTGTTCAAAGTCCAATTATATGATCTGACTGGAGTGCCTCCAGAAAGGCAGAAGATTATGGTTAAAGGTGGCTTATTGAAGGTAAGTATTTTGAAGCTTTGATGCATCGGCATATTGGAGTTCCAGGAGAAGTGTTCAAAGCTTTCAATTTTTCAACGTAGAATGCTTGAGTTGTTTGTGTTACAGCTATTGCCTCATTCTTAAAAAAAACTTCTCTACTTCTTGGCTGTAAATGCAGGATGACGCAGATTGGTCAATAGTTGGAGTTAAAGATGTATGTATGGAGCATTTTTTTCTTACTGTATTCTATTTTTTTCTCAGCCTCTCTTTTTTAGCTACTTTAGCCAATGAGTTTGTTAAGACTTGTAATTGGGCCTGAAGCTCTGGTTCAAACCAGTTTACAACTGATTGACCTGATAACACTCAAATCTGGCCGTACCTGAATTCTGTCTTGACCACAATTGTACCTGAAACTGATTGGTTCTACTAAAAGACCACTGTTTTTTGTACTTCTTTGCAAACCTGTGTAAGAGACTCGGATTATTTCATTTACTTTGATCAGATTCGATCCAGACCCACCTAATTTGTTTAGAGAGTTGGGGTGGAATAACCCTGTGGATTAGGATTTACACCTATTACGTCTAGACCCTACCTAAGCTAGTTTTGGGCCACTGACCTCACCTAATCTGTAAAGAAGCAATTTTCAGGCTAAGGATTTATGTGCTATTTTTGGCCTTTTTAATGTCAAGGATCAGGATCTTCATTTTAGACCTGTTAAGACTAGACCCAGTTAGTGTGTTATGGTGATAATATTTAAGGGTAGGGTATGATTTGTTTGATGTTTCCTTGGGCGTATTTAAAAGTCGCATGGCATATTTTTTGGTTTGCTTCATCTATCTACTCTCTTGTAAACTAACTTTTGGACTAAAAATCTTGAGTCATGTTTGTCTACTATAACCATTTAGCTTGTTCTTGGGTCCTTATCAACCTTTTTTCCCATTTTATAGCCAAGTATCAAAGTTCTCTCTTTAGGTGTTCCAGTTCACTATTCTATACCCTTTCAAACTTCTCAATCCTAAACATGGATTTCCATTTAGCCCTATGTGTGCCCAATACCCTCCATTTAGTATATTTTTTTTACAAAAAAATCTCTTGGTTGTATTATATGCAAAGCTTTTTTTTCTTACAGGGTCAAAGATTAATGATGATGGGAACTTCTGATGAAATTGTCAAAGCTCCAGAAAAGGGCATCGTCTTCATGGAAGACCTTCCTGAGGAGGAGCAAGCGGTGGCTGTGGTATGTGCTTCTAACTTCACTATATGATTGCGGTACCATAGAATGCTTATTCGCTGGCTCGTTTTGCATATTATTTTTATTTTATTTTATAGGAAATTACTTTGTTGTAATTAGAGTAAGTCTGTTTATTGATTGACATGTCTTATCCTTTGCAAGGGTCATTCTGCTGGTTTGTTTAATCTTGGAAATACCTGCTACATGAACTCCACCTTGCAGTGTTTGCATTCAGTCCCTGAATTGAAGTCTGCTTTGTCAGGGTATTCTTCTTTTCCTTGCTCCTTATTGATGTTATTAACTATTTCAAGTTTTTTTTTTCTAATATACTTTACAACTTCTTGGTGAATCAGCTACAATCAATCAAGTAGGAGTGCTGACTTAGATCAACCCTCACATTTTCTGACTATAGCAACACGTGATCTTTTCAATGAGCTTGATAGGAATGCTAAACCCGTTGCCCCAATGCATTTTTGGATGGTTAGTCTTTCCATTCACTTATAGTCTTCCAGTCATAGAAATTTGTTCCTTTGATTTGATTCCTCCACGATTCTTCCCATCTGCTTTTCACTATATTAATCAGACTACCTTTTTAATAGACATTACGGAAGAAGTTTCCTCAGTTTGGTCAGCAGCATAATGGAGCCTTCATGCAGCAGGTACTATCTGTTCTTGTTTATTTTGGTTCTGTGATTGCCAAGTTACACTACTTCCTATATTTAAATTTTTTACTTGATTAATAATACGGCTTTTTAATGATTACCCAGGATGCTGAGGAATGCTGGACCCAACTTATGTACACACTTTCACAATCTTTGAAGACAACGGAACCGAGGTATCTGCCATTTATTATCATTTTTAATGAACTTTAAACGCACATTGACATTCTAGAGGAGTATATTGTATGCTAGCTGTCCATTGGAAAAATCTTGATTGGCAGATTAGCTTGATAAATTGTAAATGATGATGAAACTAGCAGGTTAAGTGAAATTTGTGGCATGAAAACTTGCAGCAGCAGATATTGTTGTGTAGTGGAAGAATCTAGTCCTCAGTGGCATCTTGATGCATGTTAAATTGTGTGCAGGGAAAATACTGAGCCTGTGAATGCTCTTTTTGGAATTGAACTCGTTAGCAGGTAGGGTTTTTGTTTGTTGTACTTAGTATACTTGCCTGAATTTCATTATTTTTCACCAATTCCCAAAACCTTTGCTCCTTGGAGATGTTTTTTCTCCATTCAATGTTACAGATCATTATTTGTCACTAAAATCCACTAAAAGGTGTAATTGTCGCAGTGAATTTTTATTTTAATGGTGATAAGACTAACAATTGTTCCTTTACCTTTTTTCACTGTCAGAATTCATTGTGCTGAAAGTGGGGAGGAAAGTACAGAGACGGAATCTGTATACTCACTAAAATGTCACATTTCTCACGAGGTCAACCATTTGCATGAAGGGCTAAAACATGTAAGATTCCCATTCTTCCTGAAACACTTTAATTAGTTGATGAGATTTGACGTAGAAACTGTATGAGAGTCAGATTCAGAGTAGATATGACCATAGGATAATTGTCATCTGTGTAGAAATTATGCCAATAAAAACATGGACATAACTTTTGGTCCAACAGATATAAGCACGTGTAGCTTTGCCTGTATGGTGGCTCTTGTTTGCTACTGATATCATATCTATTCAACGTTCCACGTCATCTTATCTGCCAGACAGAAAGTCCTGGTCCCTTGAAGTTAAAAAATAATTGCAAGGGTTTTTAAAGTAATTTTGTTGTGCGCAGGGCCTAAAGTCTGATTTAGAGAAATTGTCTCCTTCCTTGGGCCGTACTGCTGTCTATTTGAAAGAATCTCGTATCAATTCTTTGCCCAAGTATATATCTATCACTTGCTGTGTTTTCTATGTTGTAAAATTTATGGCGTCCTAAATTATTCCATAATTCTAATACTGTCTATCTTGTAAACAAAATTGTAATACTGTCCTCTCTTTATACATGCTTTTCAGGTATTTGACTGTTCAGTTTGTCCGCTTTTTCTGGAAACGAGAATCAAATCAGAAGGCAAAGATTTTAAGAGTAAGCATGTCAAACTGTATATAGATTGGCAATTTTTTTTCATCATATACTCATTTCCCATGTTCATCTTGGCAACTTCAAATTCAGTAACCATTCTTAAAATTAATTGTGTTCTATACATGAATGGATTTCATTCACACAGATTTTAGTCATGGGTTTTCATTCATATTTTTTAATTAATAATCATTTTATGATGTCTATCCTCTGACAAGTATGCTAAATTGCATTTTAATTTAAATGCCTATTGATGGTTACCCCAGTGAGGGCATCCATGGTAAAAACTTTTGACTTTGTTTTTGCATGGGTTTTGTGATCAGTATAAGTGAAAAAATCAACCAGTAATGTAAAATGAATTCTGCTGATCTCACCTTGTTGGGATAGGGCTTAAATTATGTGGTTGATGATTGAAGCATGTTGCATGTTTCTATTGCTTTGATATTGATCACTCTTTGAGCTTTTGTTATCCTTGTATTTGCCTGCAAATGAACCATTTTTCTTCTCATTCTAGAAAGTAGATTATCCATTGGAGTTGGATGTTTATGACCTCTGTTCAGACAGTCTTCGAGAAAAACTTCAAGCTCCGCGCCAGGTAGCATTTTCATCTGTTCAAATGCGATATCTATTATATTTGATCAGGAGGTAAGTTTTGTAAAATGTTCTTGGTGCTTTGCATTATTCACCTTCACGAATGAAGATATTAAGGGACAGAGAAAATGCCAAGCTTGGTCTGAAAGAGGATGGCAAAAAGGACAGCTCAAAAGACAATGATGTCGTGATGCAAGGAGCAGAGGTATGAGCAATTACAATCTTTATGTGAATCTTCTATCTATAAGGTGCACTTAATTCATAGTGCTTAGTATGCATTTCAAATTTATTTTTCTTTGTATGTGCTTTCTGTATGATGGCAGTTGCATCGAAATGAGTGTCTTTTTTATCTAAATCAGTTTTTTGAAGATGAATTTAGCTCGGTTCTCATTAGTTTGACTGGGTTGAATTTGGAGAAACAAGTAATTTTCTTTGTACTATTCTGCTAAATGGTCCCCTTAATTGTAACATATTAAGGAGGACCATTTTTCTAATCAAGGATAGTACCGAGGTTATAAGGTGCACCTAAGTTTGCCAAAATTGTCTGTGGATTTGTATGAGATCTGTTGCAAAGAATGCGAGTTTTGGTGGATAAAAGTGGTTGATTCACTCCATTGACAATACTCAAATGTTACTTGTAGAAGTACAATAATGTTGTAAAACATAAGTTTGTTTTTGGAGTATATTTCATGGCTTGTCTGTCTTCAGGCATCCTCTGGGGAAAGTGAGCAGCAACCAGGAGAAGCAAAACCTGAGGGTAAGCATTCCTTTCTATCTTTGCCGTTTACCTTAATTTCTTCAATTCAGTTTGAACGAATTATTGTGCTTGAATGAACATGTATCAAGTGAATGGGTAATAGCTTCCATTTTTTGGCTTCCTTTTGTGTCAAATGTCTATAAAGAAATGTGGTGGGGGATGGTATATTTACATGGCTATGGATGCTTAAAAATTGGTCAACAAACCAATTTTTTCATGTGCAAGTGTAATTATTTTTGGGCAAGTGTGCCTTCCTATGTCTGTACTCCTACTCACTGAAAAGGTCTGTATGAGCAAAATGAGTCTAGTGCCCAAATAGCGCATATAGTTTTTTTTTTATTTTGACAATTGAGTGTGCTCAATTCTCTTACTTTTTTGTGGATATTCCA
The DNA here is from genome assembly GCA_032619315.1 of Piper longum. Lineage (NCBI taxonomy): Eukaryota > Viridiplantae > Streptophyta > Magnoliopsida > Piperales > Piperaceae > Piper > Piper longum. Next base: position 3,478 of record JAVDBV010087625.1, on the reverse strand, counting down.
ACTTTTTTAAGATGTAGAACTGTCTGTATTCCACAATTTTCTAAAGTTAATTATCCCCCAGCCTTCGCTTTTTGCAAGTAGTTAAGTGGTAAAGTTGTCACTGGCATGGAAATTGTACTGTAATGCCTTTTTTTTATTGTTTGTCTTATCCTTGACAGGCGAATCTGCTGACAAGCAAATGCACTTGACTGGTATATATGAGTTGGTTGCTGTGTTGACGCACAAGGGTCGTAGTGCTGACTCTGGTCACTATGTTGCGTGGGTTAAGCAGGAAAAAGGTCAGGCCCTTTCTCCTCATAGCTCACTAAGAGTAAATTCTTCCCAATTTGTCCCAGATGACTTAATAGTTTGTTTGTACCAGGGGATTGGATCCAATTCGATGATGATCATCCTATTCTACAAAGGGAGGATGACATTACAAAGCTCTCTGGAGGAGGTAACCGTTTTTGCATTCATGTTGATCCTGTTTTCCGTAAAAATTCTTTCATTGCATCTTATGAAGAATTGCAATATGTTTCAGGCGATTGGCACATGGCATACATTTGCATGTACAAAGCACGCGTGGTCTACACTTGATACATTCTTTTACTCTTAACAAACATCAATCGAATTGAATCATATGCTGAGAGTTGTAATGGTAAATTATGTGGGAAATGTGTCTGGGCAGAGAAACTCAAATATGAACATTCGGGACCCTTTGTTCTTGTGAAGGATGGGGCTCGTTGGAAAGTGCTTCAGAACCCCAAGGCAACTCATGTTATATTCCAATATTTCTTCCTATTCAGCAAAGATAAACCATTTTTTTTAAATGCCCCTGATTGCCAGAAACGTAGTAAAAACAAAGGTTTCTAACATTCTATGGTGATTGTATCGCTATTGTATGATAACGTCGGTTAATTTCTGAAGAAATTTGAGCTACGGACCTTTGTGGATGAGTGAACGATGGAAGCATGGTGTGGTTGAAAAATGGTAACTATCTGTGTACAGCTTGTACTGCGAGATCGGGGAAGGAAGATAAAGCTTGTCGGTATGAGATTTGATGGTGGTGCAGTAGCTTGGATTCATGGTTTTTTTATTTTTTTTCTTTCCTTTTTTTCAAAGCATTTATGGATTAATGCTTGTGCATGAATGTCAACCTTAGAAGATTTTCCTTGCGAACCAAAAATTCTTCGGGTAGCCCTTTTCTATAGGAGGTGATACTGTTATTGAATTATTTCTTAAAACTATTAGTCACTTTTTTTCTGGAAAAAAAGTGTAATAAAAATGATAATTATGGCCACTCTAAGAGGCCGATTGCCAAGTATTTAGTATACCATTCAACTTCCAATGTGAACTAAGATTAAGAAACCACAAAAAAATAACCGCTGAATTTACCTTGTGTTCTGATTTTAGGAGTAGATTTCAGAATTTGGATAGATACACAAAATATTATAGGTCTTTAGGATAAAATAGCAAATATGTTGATACAAAATGACAGTTCATTAAGATCTAAAAAAATGACAGTTAATTACAATAAAATAAAATTTATTTAAATTCTATTAAAATCAATCTTCAAGCTGATCAAGCCACAGCCCAAGGCGACTATTTTCATGAAGAGCAGTGTCATTCAGTTTATTTTATATTATATTTTAGGTTTTGTTTAGTTATAGCATGAATTAAATATGCATGACATAAAAATTACATGCAGTATATTCTTAAGAACAATTAGTACTTTCTACTGTGTTGTGTTTAAATTAATAATGATTACCTTCAAATGATCCACTCATGTGCTCTCTCATGAATCAAAATTTTTATCCTTTTTTCTTATATAAGAAAAAATTAGAATTTTTATCACATGTGTATATTTTAGTTTTAATTTAGAATTTTTATTTTTATACCCAAAAAATTCATTGTTTTTACTTTTTATATATTCGGTTAATTTTTAAGTGCGGAAATTTTAAACAATTCATATTTCCACCCTTTTGGTGATCATGCCTAATTTTTCTACCACTTAATAATATCAAAAAATATTATTCTTTTTATGGTAAAAAACTAAAAATTATTGATATATTTTTAAAATTATTACTTAAAAAATATTCATAAATCATGTGCATCGACTAGTTATTTATTTAATTAATTAATTAATTAAATGGGAAGGAAAATAATCACTAGGATGGCAGTACATCCACATCCATTAGTTTTACTTGTAAGACCCAATGAACAACATTTGTAAATTCTTTGCATTTCTAATAGTTATTAAAATAAATAAATAAAATTAAATAGGAAGGAAAATAATCATATCCCAATGAATAAGTAGAAAATCATAAATAAGAATATACACTTAATCTTAAAATAAATAGCAAAATTAGTAATAATTAGCTATAAGGTATTTTAACTAATATGACTGCAAGACCTACTCAACAACTGAGCATAAGGATCCATTTATCAGTAAGATTTTTAAATCATCATTATAGATAATTTATGAGGAATAGTTTCCTTTGAGTCTTTCAATGTATCATTACTTTTACAAAATTACCGTAAAAATATGTAATGGGTGGGTGACATTTTTAAAGTTGATTGAGCCTACAGCCATACTTAAAATAATATAAATATCTATTCAAACTTGACTTTTAAATTTAGAAACCCCGTTCCATTAAGCGGTTGAAATTTTTTTACTTTTGCTGTGTTTAAACCTTTATTACATTGTGATTAATTTTGATCGCAAAACGGTTTTGTGGGTCTATTAATACTTATTTAATTTAAAATTAGTATTATTTATTATTTATTATTAGGAAAATATTGGGGTATAATTATGCCCAATTTAAAATTTTTAAAATATTAATAAATTTTTACATAGTTATAATTATAGTACTCAAAATAAATTTTATTATTTAATGTTTATTAGGAAAGATAGAGCATAAGGAATTTTAAAATATTGATAAATTTAATAATTGTACTATTTTAGTATTTGATATACATTTGATTTAAATTTTTATATATTTAATTAGTTAATTATTTTTTTATTTATAAGTAAGAAAAAGATTAGATTGTAATTATATATGAATAAAAATAAAAATAAAAATAAATTTCATTTAATTATTAATTTTTTACTTATTAAAATTAAAATTTACTTTAAATATTTATAAAATTAAATAAATATCCATGATTTTTATTTAAAATAATATGCTAACATTTTTTAAAATTAATTTTATTTATTATTTATAAAGTTAGGGAGTTATATGAGCCACAACAAAGGACGCTCCAAAATAAACTTTTTTCTTTTTTAAATTATGGTGAGGCCGTAAGTAGCCCATCGACATGCCGGACATTGCCCGGTCAATTATTGCCCGTTATCGGATCTGCGGCCCATCTTGCCGGTCGATTGTAACTATAAAATTAAAAATAATTCGTTTTTATTTTTTTAAGATCGTTTTTATAATCAGATGACCCATAATTAACTGAGGATAAATTTATTTCGTATATATATATATATATATAT
>JAVDBV010087622.1:0-10704 GCA_032619315.1 Piper longum | reverse complement strand
CCCCCTTTCAACAACATCACCGGGCTTTTTATAGAATTAGGATAACTCCTGGAGGAGAGATTTCCTCCGGCAGTTTTGAAATAATGCCTACGCCTTCTTTCGGCTATTCTTCCTCCGGCAGTTTTGGAACGAGCGAGACTTCTTCTTTGAGGCATTATGTCATCACCGAAATCTTAGCAATTATTTGGATATATAAAAATTCCAAAATCACCCATGTAATAAATATAACTTTTAAAAATTATCCACGTAACCGGATAAATCTGTCCAAACACTTATTTATCATGATGTATGTAGTATTCCTTGAAATTAGTCTCTCGTTTAATGCCTCCTTAGTGATATAAAATTTCATATATTTTTAGGGCGTATTAATAAAATTTCAACTTAAGTTATAATTTTTTTTGAAAAGGCGATTTAAACCCATCAGTTTGCACTTGGGTCATACTACTACGTATGACATTAGAGCTGAGTTGAGATAGTATTAATGATGAATTAGGTTAGATTAGACACGAGCTAGGCCCATTTATTTTCCATGCAATGGGCTTTTTTCCTAGGCATGAGATGGGATTGTGATAATCTTTAGTATAGTTTCAAAAAAACTTTTTAACTCCAAAACTCTTTGAGTCGACCATGCTCTAAAGCTTTCTATGCAAAACTTCATGAATGACTTCATATTCACGAATTTTATAATTTATTCTCTAAATCAAGTCATAAAAATTATCAAAGCATATTACATTTCTTTTAGATTAGCTAAATCAATAATTTTAAGTGTTATAAATTATATAATTATCAACATCAAGTATCAAAAGAGTAATATTTACTAATTTTATATAATTATTTATTTATTTAATTAAAATTTTAACATAAATGACTTCAAGTCAGCTAAGAGCCAACTTCAAGTTGACTCCACTCTATAACATGTCGAGTAGAGTCCATTTTGATTTTTTCAACTATGGTAGTCTTCCATCAAGTATATTAATGAGAGGGTTAATTAAAATTATGTTGTCTTTGACGATGTTTTCTAAGAGTTTTTGGGCGATAGCCTCGAATACAACTTGTTACTTGGTAAATAGATCCCCTTCATCAGTTTTGGAAGGTGATGCACTACAACATATTTGGAGTGATAAGAAGATATGTTACTCTCATTTAAGAGTGTTTGGGTACAAACCTTTTATGCATGTCCCTAAGGAACTAAAAACAAAGCTTTATTTGATAACAATTGAGTGCATATTTTTGGGTTATGGTGAGGACAAATTTTGTTCTATATTGTGGGATCAAAGAATATAAAACTTATTCAGAGTAGCGATGTAGAGTTCAGAGAAGATCAAACTTTTGGGGACTCTGAAAAGGAAGAAGATGTTTCGTCAAGAATATGCATGTAGAAGCTTTGAGAAAAGATACGAACCACCTATCTCTATTATAGAAGAAGAAGGTTTTAGAGTTGATCAATCACTTCATCTAGTGATGATGAGGAAGATGTTAATGAATTTTTTTGATAGTGTTATTAAGGTTTTTTTTTATGATAATGAACAGGATAAAGAAGATCCATATCCAGTGGAGTAAAGAAACTTGAGAAAGTCAATTTGGGTGCCAATGCCATCAACAAGGTATCCTCCATCAAAGTATGTATAACTTACTAAAAGTGGTGAACTAGAATCTTCTAATGAAAGTATGGCTCGACAAGAATAAATGGTTGAAGGTCATAGAAGAAGAGATGAATTCTCTACATGAGAATCATATATACGAGTTGTGGCTCTTTCTACTAGGCCCAATGGGCCCCCAAAAGGGGTTTGCATAAGTGTTATGAGCCTCTTTTAATCCAAAAGCTAGTTAAAGAGATAAGGCTTTTCCATTAGCCTATATACAACTCACCAACTTCATCAACGACCAATGTAAGACAAACCTAACAATTCTCCTTCACACATCGGGCCCTGAAACTATTATCGCCTAGCAAACATTTTTTAAATCATCAGGTGGAACCCACGAAGGAGACTTCCACAATCGGTATAGGAAAACACCAAAACCCACATGGCTCTGATACCACTGTTGAGCACAATGAGCCCCCAAAAGGGACTTGCAATAAGTGTCACGAGTCTCTCATAATCCAAAAGCTAACTAAAGAAACAAGGTTTTTCTATTACCTTATATATAACTCACCAAGATTATCCATGGCCGATGTGGGACAAACCCAACACTTTTCAAGGGGAGAAAAGTGTTGACAAACAAATAGGTCTACAAGATCAAGCATGAGGAGAATAGTTCACAACTAAGATACAAGGAAAGGTTGCTTGTGAAGAGTTTTTCTAAAAAAAAGGTATGGACTTTGATGATATCTTTTCTCATGTTGTTAAGATGTCTTTTATTAGATCTATTTTGGGTCTGGTTACTAGTTTAAATTTGGGAATTGAGCAACTAGATATGTAGACAACTTTCTTGTGTAGTGAATTTGATGAGACTATTTACATAGAGCAACCAGAAGGATTTGAAGTGAAGGAAAAGGAGAAGCTTGCGTGCAAGCTAAAGAAGAGCTTATATTTATTAAAAAAAACTCCAAGACACTGGTACAAGAATTATAATTTTTTTATAGAAAGTCAGAGTACAAGAAGTGTGTCTCAAACCATTGTGTGTCCATCAAACGGTTTGGTGAGAATGACTTGATAGTTTTGTTGTTTTTTTGTTGATGATATATTAATTGTTAGACAGGTTAGTGCTAGAATTATAAGTTTAAAGAAAAACTTGACTAGGTCCTTTGCAACGAAGGATTTAGGACTGGCAAAACAGATTTCAAAATAGATTTTGGGCATGTCATTCATCATGACAAGGAAGGTAGGAAGCTTTACGTTTCAGGAGAAAAGTACATTCAGAAGGTACTTTGAGTGGTTTAACATGAAGATAAAGCCGGTAAATGTTCTATTTGGGGGTGGGTCATTTCAAACTGACAAGAATGATTTCAATGAGGAGAAAAATTAAAAAGGTTCCTTATGCTTTAGTGGTTGGTAATATGATGTATGCTATGGTGTGTACTATGCTAGACATAGTATACACTGTTGATGCTATAAGTAGGCATCTTACAAGTCCTGATAGCTAGCATTGGCAGGCTGCATCCAAGGCACGACCTAACATGTTTATTATAACAACTCGGCCTAAAGTGGAATGTCATAGACCTAAGTCATTTCTTTAAAAGTGGTTAACCAAGTTAAAGTTCTATAGTCTATTCCCACTTATAAAAGTACAATGTAATAGACCTAAGTCAATTCTTTAAATGTGGCTAACAAAGTTAAGGACCTATAGTCTATTCCCATTATAAATAAGATTTTACCTCAGCAAGTATTAGACATAGGACTATGTTGAGGGATCTCATAATCTACCCACCTTAGGAAATTTCGTCCCTGAAATTCTTATACTTGGCCCGTTGCTACCCCAACCCATGACCTTCTTTGGCCCGTGACCGGGAGCCTAGCCAACATCTCTCGTCCAACCCACCATCTAACACAGAACCAAGAGGCTCTAATACCATTTATAATAATCCGGCCCAAAGTGCATCGTAATGGGCCTTAGTCATTTCTCTAAAACTGGTTCACCAAGTTAAAGATCTATAGTCTATTTTCACTTATGAACAAGATCTTACCTCAGTAGATATTATATGTGAGACTATGTTGAAGGATCTCACATTTATGCTATGCGAATAACAAACTGCTGTGAATTGGCTACATAGATGCAGATGTTACAAGGAGGTCAACGTCGGAGTTTGTGATCACTTTTACTGGTGGGGTTGTGCCATGACAGTGAAGGTTAGAAGTGTGTTGCTTTGTTCACTACGGAGGCGAATATATGGTTCATTGTGATAGCCAAAGCATCATGCATTTGAGCAAAAATAATAGTTTTCATTTAAGGAATGAGCATATTCATATGCAGTATTATTGGGGAAGAGATGTGCTACAAAGCTAATCATTTTAGTTGGCCAAAATTCACACCGACAAGAATATTTCAGATATGATTAAGGGTGTAAACGAGCCAAACCAAGCCAAGCAAAGATGTTTTTGAATTCGGCTTGATTTTTGGCAAACATGTTTGAGCTTATTTAAGTGCTTGACGAGCTTTGATGTATTATGGGTCTAGCTGATCTTGTCCAAAATTCATAGTGTTTGGATTTGGCTTGTGTTTGGCTCGTGTTCGGCTCGTTATGTTTTTGGGCCGAATAAATATTTGTACTTTGCTCGTACTCGACTTATATAGCATCAAAATTTTCTTTCCAACACTATATAAGTTCAATGTGACCTCAATACTATTGATGAGCTGAGTCAAGCTGAGCATTTTTTCGAGTTTGAACACATCGTACTCAAGTTTCGAGCCAAGCCAAGCCAAACACTCTTTAGTTCAAGATATGTTTGTTTCTCAACAAGCTATCTATTTTGAATAGAGTATTTTTTTGAGCATAAGATTAACGAGCATGAGTTGAAGCTGAATCGAGCTGAACGTAAAAAGCTTGCGAGCCAACTTGACTTGTTTACACCCCTAGATATGATAACCAAAGGTTTGACAAAGGAGGAGTATGATTATTACAGGAGTAGAGTAGGCATGATGGGAGTTGTTACGCATTTAAAATATATAATATTTACCGATGTTTTTAATATGATTTTGTAAATCCTAGGTATAAATATTGTTAATTAGGTCATATTTTTTGTTATATTTTAGTTAATTAATATTAATGAGATATGCTTCATTTTGGTGTTTTAATGCAGAAATAGATAAAACAAATTAAGCTTATGGTCATGGCACTTGGTCCTACCCAATGACTACATAGCTCAATGAAGAAGGAAGTAAATAGCTACATTTGAGTATGACGAGGTGGTGCAAATTTGATTGGACACCAAAATTAATTGGAATACGTCGATTTGTGAACACTTTTTTGTCGAATTCTTGTATCTCCTCTTCTATATAAAACGGTGGTTATTTATTGCTTGGATAATCAGATCTCATCATATCTCAACTCTTTGCTTAGAACTAGTTCTAGTTTTTGTAGTCCTTTTCTTTTTATAATGAAAAGTAGTTTCTTCTTTATAATATTCTTTTCTTTTATTATGGAGTAATCATTTCTTTCGTTCTACAGAAAAATGAAACTTAAAATTGTTTAATTAGATTCATTTCAGCCTCTTACTCTTTTATTCAGTCGGAATGTTTTGAATTATCATGTTATTAACACTAAGAATAGATAGATCGCCTATTTCTTAGATCATGAGATTTAATTAGATTTCGGAAGAAATTAATTAGATTAGTCATTGATAATTCATCATACGACGAGTCTTGTGACTTGTTAGTCGTTATGGTTGGGAGATGCACAACACTGTATGCGATTGTAAGGCAAATCTTAATGCATTATTTTGTTGATTAATCAATTGTCACTGGGAGGTAGAAATTGAGGTAAAATAATAGAAGCATGAAGGAGTGGGAGCCACCATGTAATATAATTATCTTAGATCGGCACTCTGAGAGAATAAAAAATAAGAGTAAGATGTGATGAAGGTTAAATTTAGGTTAAGGGAAATTCGACTTTAGAACGAGTCTTATCCTTATAACTTTTTCTTTCATTTAAAGTTATTACTTAGATTTAGTTAGGTCACTTGTTTTTGTTTTATTCATAATTTCTTTTACTTTAATTAATTTAAAGAAATTCATCTCTCTATGGGACGATACTTAGATTTATCATTATATTACTTGTATCGATCATGTATACTTGTATGTTATTAAAATTATTCAAACAAGTTTTGGGCGCCGTTGCCGGGGAGATCAAATTTTTCTTAGTTAATTTAGGATTAGAATTTTTAGTCTTTTTCATTTTTTTATTTTTTTTAAAAAAATAATAAATAAAAATAAAAATATACTATATCATTGTCTTCTTCCTTGTTGTCATTTGTTTATGCAAAGATTAGTCTGGTCAGCCTTAATTTTCTTATGATTGAGTGATTGAAAAGACTTTTAAAATTTGCTTGCCATTGGAAGAAGAGCACAAGAAGCAATAGAAGAAGAAGTCATGGACCCACAACAACAAGAAATGCTCCTAAAGAGGATTAACGGAGTTTTAGAATTAGATGTACTTACTGCTTTATCTGTTCAGGTTAGTTCTATAGCTAATCAAGTTCAAAATCGGAATATACAGTGACAAGTTAAAGTTGTGGAACCAAGGTGTGAATGGTGTGGACGAGGACATTCTACATGTCAATGTGCAATAGACCAAGTTAACTATGTAGGCAACTTTAATAGGAACAACAATCCCTATTCCAACATCTGCAATGCGGGCTAGCGCAATAACCTCAACTTTTCATTGAATAATTCTTGACAATCAATTGCTGTCCCCAATAATCCACCACCGCCATCACAACCTTCTCGATCTCCTTGACTTCCTTTTCAGCCACAACAACCAGAGTTGATCCAAATGTTCAATTCTATGCAACAAACTATGCAATAATTTATGCAAAATCAGCAATAACAACAACAACAGTTTATGCAACAAGTTGTGTTGCAATTAAATAAGGAACCAAGTTAGCGACCTAAGGGAGTACTCCCCAGCCAACCAGAACAACCAAGGAAGATGGTCAAGAGCATTGCAAAGCTGTAACAACCCGAAATAGTATTACTTTACAAGAACCAATTCTGCCCAATGAAATTAAGGAAAATAATGAATAGCCAAATAATAAACATAAACCCAATACATTGGTTAGCTTACTGGGAAGAAGATATTGATGTAAAGATATGGTTAAAGTAATAGAGTCGCAATTGATATTGCCTATGAGATTCAGAGTTATGGAACCCTTAGATCTACCATTCCATAGATTGTTGCCATCAGTTGAAGTACCACTTATTTTGGAGTTAAAACAACTTTCAAAACATCTCAAGTATACTTTTTTAGGGCCTAATGACAATTTACATGCTATTATTTCTTCATAGCTAACTATATTGCAGGAAGAGAAGCTTATTAGGATTCTAAAGGATCACATGTCAACTATTGCTTGGACTATAGCAGACATAAAAGACATCAATTCATTCTTTTATATGCATATGATCAACTTAGTGGATGGATGCAGTCCAACTATAGAGCACCAATGACGACTCAATCCCAACATGAAAGAAGTGGTCAAGAAGGAAATTATTAAGTGGTTGGATGCCGGAGTAATATATCCCATCACTGATAGTACTTGGGTAAGTCCAGTACAATGTGTACCAAAGAAAGGAGGTATAACAGTGGTAAAGAATGAGAAGGATGAACTGATTTCTACAAGAGCTATCGCGGGATGGCGTGTGTGCATGGACTATAGGAAGTTCAACAAGGCTACAAAAAAAAGATCACTTTCCTCTTCCTTTTATTGATCAAATGCTTGATTGATTAGCTAGGAATTGAATTTTGACTTGGAAGCATGAGGAAAAATGAGACTACCACAATTTATTGAATTAGAAGAAATTAGGAGAGCTTGTTATGAAAATGCCAAAATTTATAAGGAGAAGTCTAAAGCATGGCATGATAAAAAAAATTACTTATAAACCATTTTTTTCTGGACAAAAGGTATTTTTGTATGATTCAAGGTTGAAAATTTTCAAAAGAAAATTGAAATCAAAATGGTCTGGTCCTTACATAGTGTAAACAGTACCACATGGTGCAATTGAAATTAGGACTGAAAAAGGAGATCGATCATTTAAAGTCAATGGATTTAGACTGAAATACTAATATGAAGGGGAACAACTTTGGAAGTCCTCCATCACATTAAGTAAAGAATAAGAAATTGTCGTATGGTTGTAGACGTTAAACCAAATGCTTATTAGGAGGCAACCCAAGAATGCGTCAAGTGTAAATTCAGTTATTTATGATAATCATCCACCGACAAATTGGTTAAGGGAGTTCTCTTTCACTTCTTTCTCTTTATCTTTATTTTTATTTTGTTCAACATTGAGGACAATGTTTAGTTTATGTGTGGGGGTGGGGGGGGGATGTCTTAATTTTGTGCATAGTGCTCATGCTTGATTCATATATAGTATAAAACTTTTATTATGTAACAATATATTAGTCTCTTGGTTCAATGATAGATACATGTGAACCTTTCTTGAAAAAACTTGATTAATTGATATGAAGGATGAACTGAGTAAATGATTACATTCGAGAGTTGGTTACCTTTGGTTTAGATGATTTCAATTAATGGTTTTCAATAAGGATTGCACATGATGGTCATGACTTTTAGAATTTTCCCTAGTGACTTTCGAGGCGAAATATTTGGCTTGCCATGTAGATGGAAAATGATATAGGCATTTCTTTTTGATTAGTCTGGACCTTTCCTCAAGCCTACCTAATTTACATTATTCACTGCAAACAATTTCATGGCCTTTATTATACATGTTTGTTTGATTACCCTTATTTTTAGCCTTGACTTTTTTATTGAAATATATCATGCTGCTTGAGTCCTAGCACCCTAGTGTTTTGAATTCGTTTTAAATTCTAACAAGGATGGAAATTTTAGTAGTATGGATGGTGGTGTTGGTTTTCATAGAGTGGTGATTGAGTAGATTGTGGATTTTCCTTATACTTTGCAATGATCCTCCACTGGTAAGCACATCATGAAGCAATGGGCTTCCACCGGTTTGAAAATAAAGGAAGTTACTAACCTCCAGCAAAAAGAAAAGAAAAGAAAAAAAGAAGTACGTTGCTAAAGGTTATTCCAAGCAAAGTTCGTTATATTATCAAACCAACTCACCACAATATTTGTGGAAGTTCGTGACATTTTGTTACGGTGTTTAGGATTTTGTTATACATGTATGTTAGGATTTGGAAAAGTTTTTTAATGCTAGGGTGCACATAAGCCTCTACTTTGTTTTATCCTGGTTATCCTATTTTTAGTCCCCAGCCCCTAACCCCATTACAACCTATAAAGACCTATTGATTCCATTAGTGGAGATGGGAGCAAAAGGTAAACATATTTAAGCATACGCTTAATTGTATTCTCTTGGTTGTATATGAGAATGATAAGCCAATAAACTATCACACACACACACGGAGAGCCTTTTTTTTGGTGTGGTTGATGAAAGGGAATTTCTGATTTGATTGACATCTTGTTAACTCTTGAGGGTTTGATTAAGAATCATATGAGAGCATAATGGGGACTAAGTATTTTGGTGTAGTAAAATTTTGTTTTTCTTTATGATATTTTGCTTGGGAAGCACAAAAGTTTAAGTGTGGGGGTGCGTTAAGTATTTAAAATATATAATATTTATCCATATTTTTAATGTGATTTTGTAAATCTTAGGTATAAATATGGTTAATTATATGATATTTTTTTGTTATATTTTAGTTAATTAATATTTATGAGATATTTTTAATTTTGGTGTTTAAATGCAGAAAAAGATAAAAAAAATTAAGCTTATGATCATGGCACTTGGCCCCACCCAATGGCTACACAGCTTGATGAAGCGGGAAGTATATAGTTGCATTTGAGTATGACGAGGTGGTGTAAACTTCATTGGACACCAAAATTAATTGGAATACGTCGATTTGTGAACACTTTCTTTTAGAATTCTTGTTTCTCCTCTTCTATATAAATGGGTGGCTATTTGTTGCTTGGATAATCAGATCTCATCATATCTTAACTCTTTGCTTAGAACTAGTTTTAGTTTTTGTAGTCCTTTTCTTTTTATAATGAAAAGTAGTTTCTTCTTTATAGTATTCTATTCTTTTATTATGGAGTAATCTTTTCTTTCGTTTTAGAGAAGAATGAAACTTCAAATGGTTTAATTAGATTCATTTTAGCCTCTTAACTCTTTTATTCAACCAGAATGTTTGAATTATCATGTTATTAACACTAAGAATAGATTCGCCTATTTCTTAGATCATGAGATTTGATTAGATTTCGGGAGAAATTAATTAGATTAGTTATTGAAAATTCATCATACGACGAGTCTTGTGACTTGTTAGTCGTTGTGGTCGGGAGATACACAATACCGTATGCGATTGTAAGGCAAATCTTAATGCATTATTTTGTTAATTAATCAATTGTCACCGGGAGGTAGAAATTGAGGTAAAATAATAAAAGCATGAAGAAGTGGGAGCCACCTTATAATATAATTATCCTAGATCGGCATTCCGAGAGAATAAAAGATAAGAGTAAGATGTGATGAAGGTTAAATTCAGGTTAAGGGAAATTCAACTCTAGAAGTTTTCAATGGAATATTTGATGTGTACTTTACTTTTTATTTTTTGATTTTGATGATTTGGTTGATATTGGTTGATATACTTGTTACTTCATTTTCGTGGTCACCAATTCGAAAATTTTATTTGTGGTTAATCCCAAACGTCCCCTTCCTCTTTTCTATTGTGCAGATGCCACACCTGCACAATCCTATCGATTTTGCCATGCACTTTTCTCTTTTTTTCTAATATTTTTTGCGTGTTTGAATTCCCAGACAAATATGTTGAAGATGATATACATCAATCAAAGTTATGTTGTCTCCTTATCAGGAGGTTTGATGATATCTATCCTTGAATAAGGTGATATTTCATGTAGTAAGGAGGTTCGATGATTTTTTTAACCCATGCCAACCATTTCACATTTCATTTATACCAATACCAGAATAGAGCAAAAATAAGACAACAAACTATCCATTCTAATTCCTACAATAAACGTTTACATTCCTTTCGAAACTAAACAAAAACGAGATATTAAATGGTAT
>JAVDBV010087621.1:0-14207 GCA_032619315.1 Piper longum | reverse complement strand
CCCCCTCGCCCTCGCCCTCGCCCCCTCCCCCTCCGCCCATCCCTCCCCCTCCACGACTGAATGACGAGGTCGAGGGGGAGCGGGGCTCCTCTGCCTGCGGACGCTCCCTCCTCCTTTGCCCATGGACACCCCCCTCCCCTACCACCACCGCCGCGCTACCCAACCATGTCGATGTCGACACGAACAATGCCAATGCCGGTGTTGTTGGGGTCGCCGGAGGAGTCGGAGGAGGGAGTGGGTGGCAACGGCGTCGGCCACCTCCTCCCAGTGGGTAAGAAGCCGTCACGACAGGACTTGATGATCTAAGGCATCTTTGTAATCGGATAGCCTAAATCAAATTTTAATTATAAAAAAAAAATGACTGGGTTGTCCTTGTAATTGGACAGCCCAGATTAATATATGGCGCAGAAAGCCTCTTTGCCTCTTGTGGAGAGAAGTGGATTTCATACGTATATATACTTATTTATTTATTGTGTGTATGTTATTATTCATTTATATTTAACTATGTATTCCGTATTAAATAGCTATGATGATATTATTATTCATGATTAATTAATATTAACTAATTATTTACTTATTTATTTATTTATCAAATGATTATGTATTTATTTATTTATTTATATATTTATTAACTGAGGTATATATAATGTTTACCAATGTTTAGGCGTATATTTATATAGTATAATAATAATAATAATATTTCTTTATTAGAGTGTCATTTATTTTCACGTATTTATTATTTATCTATCTACCCATGAGTTTAGTTATTTATTTATTGATTATTTATGTATTAGTCATTTTCTTTATTATATCTCTGTTTACGTGATGGATGTTTAGTTGTAGGTTTGTTTAGCACTATTTTTTTTTATTACGATATATTGATGATGTGAGCACACACTACAATCATACATTATATAAAGATTTCAATGTTTTACTTAGTAGTAGGTTTCGGATTTCGAGCTTGTTGTAAATGAGACGTAACGCTTAGAGCTTGGACCAGACGTCTGTTTAAGACCCGTCTCTGATTGTTGATCTATTCCATTGTGTTTTGATTTAGTGATTGCAAGATGAGTTAAATGGTATTTTATCAAATCTGACTTAACTCGGGTCATTTAATCGAATAGCTTTTTAGAATAATAACCTTTGAGGATGAGATCCTTCGAGTATGATTTCGAAAACAAAATCCACCTCAAGTTACCTTCGGGTCAATTATATAATTTTTTTTCCCAAGTCTATAAATAATTTTACCGAATTTTCAGCGAGAAAAGAGATATTAAAACTGACTCGCTTGTACCATAAGTGGGTGCATGTGCCAGTCAGAGCAAAATTTGGATTAGTGAGAGGGTTGTTCCGCTCTCGAAAGATCTTGACAACTCCGTGCTCTGAGTTTCCTCACACTCGGAGAAACATGGAGGTTTACGAGTATTGCTTAGTACAGCGCATGTCCGGATATGTGGTTAAAAAAGTACTGAAGGCAACTACCAAAGAGTACTCAGCCTTTGTGTTTAGGGCGAAGAGATATATAGAGAACATAGGGGTTTAGAATATGTGGGATCAATTATTGTCGAGAGTGGCATTTGCCAAGAGTGGCTTAGCACCGGTTCAGTTCGAGATGTTGAGTCTATAGGTTAATGACTTCTCAGTAAAAGAGTTCAGCAGAAGATATAAAAATATTTTTCTTCACATAAAAGTTAGCTATCGTGGCTAATTTGATATAGTTACTTTCTTGACCAATGACATCCATTACTTACATTTTTCATATTATATATAAATGTCTTGTGATCCTAAGTCGGCTTTAGTGAAAAGATAAATAAATGTTACACACACTTGTGCTCAGCACAATTATTTTCTTTCATACTTTTATTTATATTTGATAAATTTTTACATATATTTAGAAATGTCTTTCATTCTCTTGATATCAAGCAGATTGTTTCGATCTGTTATATTAATCGAGTTTGACCGATTAGCAGCTTTAAACATAACTCAACTCAATCATAACATTTATGATTCGGTTCTTAGGTGGACTGAAATTAGTGTGTTACAGTTGGGCCAATGCCTATACACCCAACCTGAAACCCTAACCCTAATTTGGTTGGTCCAAGGACACTAGTAGGCCAGTGCAATTTGGCGGCCTTAGGGTTTTCTTACGCACTCAGTGTGTCCTCATGATTTGCGTGGCAAGTCCCAGAGTGGCAAGGATCGTCCAAATATGATTAAAACACATCGCAAGTATGCTAGACTCGCGACAAACACGCTTCTTCACCTAACTAGACTCTACTCCAAATAAAATAATAGAAAACAAAAACAAGATCTAGGACGACATAGTATCTAACTCAGGGGTGCCAAACACTGAGGGAAATTAAGGTCATTGCCCGCACATACATATCATACATAAAAACGTGGCAGGAAAGGCTCGTCGTGCAACTCAATTCGAGTCTGACTGAACTAAACCTAAAACTATTGGGCGAAAAGCCCGGATTTTACACTATTTACATAGAAAAAATTAATTTAATTATGTATATAAATGTATAAAATTTAGGACTTTTAATTCTATTTTGCCAATTGTTCTCTAATTATTTTACAACATTACCCTTCATTTTCAATTAGTAAAAATTTTATTATTCTATTGTAATGAAGACCTCTTTTGAATCCTCATATTCTATCGTGACGTGAGAACAAGTTATAAGACCAGTTTGCTCAATGGGCATTACAATAATGAAGTTGATTGATTGTGCCGGCAGAACCGCTCCTTTCCTTTTTCTTCTTATTAGCCGATTGATCTTCTTATTAGCGGATTCAGCAAGCACACGCCTTCCTGTTATTTATGTTCATCTAACTTAAAGCATTAAGATTATCAATAACTTCTTTAAAAAATATCATTAATATAATAATTATTGTGATGGTATGTACAGCCTTCATGACTTTGTTCCTTGGGGTTCACTATGGTGTGTGAGGCCTTTGCCTGGATGAGAAACTGGGGCATAAATTTATTAAATAAATTAAAGAAAAATTGAGTGGATTCAGATGCTGGATTTTTGAACGACCAATTACAAGTGTATTTGTGTTTGTGTTGATACACTGACTGAGTTAAATAAATAGTTACAAGTATAGATCTTGTGCCATCTACGTCTAGCCGACTGAACGGGAAAAATTCCTCCATGGCCGGCCAGTAAATTTAGACTCCCGGCCAAAGGTCTAGAAGGTAGAGAGCAATGGGAACTCACCCTACTTCACTTTTATTTGTTTTTTTTTTTTTTGGAATTGGAATTTGGGATAAAAATGAACCTAACAGCTATAATAGGGGGAAATATTATTCTTGTAAAATATACACAATTTTTGCTAGACCATATTTACTCTTATTAATAAAGAGGAATTAAATATTGAAGATTTAA
Source organism: Piper longum (assembly GCA_032619315.1). NCBI lineage: Eukaryota > Viridiplantae > Streptophyta > Magnoliopsida > Piperales > Piperaceae > Piper > Piper longum. Next base: position 10,815 of record JAVDBV010087621.1, on the reverse strand, counting down.
CTAATAAAAATATAACAAAAATAATATATAATAAATTAAATTATTATAATTTATCTTCTTATTCGAGTAAGATATATTTTATACTAATAATCAATCAAAATCTACGTTTAAGATATTATAATGTTATATAGTTTCTAATTATTCATCAAATTAAAATTTATCTATAATATAAATGGCATATTGAGCAACATCTTACTAAGTAATTAATAAGAGAAAAATTAAAAGTTGGGCTCTCTAATGAAAGCAAGAGATTAGACATAATAATGGAGCCCGCGAGCGCGACAACTTGTGCTCTGTGCACCCAATGCATGCAAGATCTTACCCCTGACATGAAATTAACTGAAATTTTTTAGGTCATAATCATAAATAATTGCTTAACTACCGCATGGTTGCCTTTGGATGTGAATAATGGAAACGATTTTGGTGCGTTGGCCGTGCACAACATGGGAGCATCACAGGCACTGTCAAGATTCGACCAGTCAATATATAAATAAAATAAAATAAAATGTTATAACTTATTGTTTTATTTAATTAAAATTGATTTCAAATATTAAAATATATTTATAGGATATTATATAATTATAATTTATCTAATTATTTAATCAAAATTTATCTATAAGATTAGAATCTACTTCAAACATCTTGCCCACTCTAACGCATCAACCAATCGTCACAAATAATTGGGAGCAGCCGTCCCTGCAAGCGTGCGGTAGAGGCCTTCTCATGATGATGTGTACACATTTTTAAGTATTACGTCCTGGTTCATTGGGTCGAAGGTCCATCTATGCATGAACTTGAAAATCATTCAAGTACTCTCTTTCAAAATGAAAATGCAAAGAGCAAGGCATGTCATTGGATTATTCTAAATAAGACATTTAACCCCAGTTTAACGTATGAAAACAAATGTATAAATGAATATGTCATAAAGCAAATACTAGATTATAGTAACAACTTCGAGGTACTACCACTACAAATATCTTTTTTACGAGAGCTCTGTATTTCGTCCAAGCACAAAACTGGCATCCTTACATGAATGATAAAGAATGACTGATTGACTACACTACAAAACAAATATCAGACCGTATGTATCAGTCCCTACCTCCCTATCTACACCAACCTCCCAAACTGAAATCTTCCGCATTCGGAAAGCAGAGAAGTTCGATCGGCATGCCTTGCAGAACAGCCACCTGCAAAACGGGAATGGGTGGGGATGCTCATGCAGAAGGCACACCTCATCAATCTTCTCTTACAAATAACTTGCCACCCCAATGAAACAATGTTAGAGCCAAAAGGGTGAAAGGATTGATCCTGATGATCCATCAGAGACCATCAATCAATATCAATCACAATCCAATCCGCACACTTCCAGCGCTGGCCCATCGAATTTGGCTACAAAAGGGTTCACCCTAACCCATAAGAGCGAGAAAATGGATGCTAGTAAGATCGACCAAACAACCAGGATTGTAGGAACTCTGTCCTGTTTGCCCATCAACCCCTTCAAGAAAGGATAAAGGTGGACGATAACCCATATGGCAAACAAAAGCTTACCAAACAGTGGCCCCCACGATTCGTAACCATTATTTATAGCATTGGAAATGCCCGCGATCACGCCAATGATGTTGATTATCATTAATGTCATCGGAGGAATCAACAAGGAAGTCCACTTAAAAAGATACAGCTCCGAGAATCCTCCATCATCGCCTCCTTTAGAAGTGACTGTGAAATTCGTATCAACTCCAGCTAGGACTTTGAGCAGACCTTGAAAAATAGCAAATAGATGCGAGGAGACACCACCAATCACCCAAAATTGTTCATTTCTCCACCAATCATCTATACCAACATTTCCCCATCGCATCTCAAGAATGCCTGTTGCAGCTATAGTTATGAAGAGGGCCATAAACACAATAGTGGCATAGTTGCTAATCTACACATGAAACAAGCACAACCCAACTGTAAGTTGCAGACAAGGATAAAAAAGCAAACGAACTAAGTCATCTCCAGAAGAGAAAAAAAAGATTATATGCCAATATTTAGAGAACTTTTATTCCTACCTCTGGGATGATGAACTTTCCACTAAGAAGACAAACAGCAGGTAAGGTGCAGTAAGCAATCAAGGGAATAGACGTCCAAGGGTAAACCACTGAATTTATGTAGGAAAGTCTTTCCAACCACTTTAAACCACCCCCGTAACCATACCAAATGGGGCAGTGCTTGCTTAAAAATATCTCAACAGATCCAAGGGCCCATCGCAAAACTTGATGAAGGCGATCAGAAAGATTGATGGGAGCAGAACCCTTAAAAGCGGGCCTCTTAGGGATACAATAGACAGATCTCCACCCATGGCAATGCATCTTAAATCCAGTCAATATATCTTCTGTCACAGACCCATAAATCCAGCCAACCTGCACAAAATAATGCAAATTTTAAGAATTTTTAGTATGTTAAAATATGCCAATTGCTATAACAATCTTGTTGATAGACAATTACCCAAGTTCCCCAAATCATTGGACCAACAAAGTATATGATCTCTAAATTCTCAGCGAAGGGTGTTAATCAACAGTCTTTAAAATTTAAACATTTTAAAAAACCCATAAGTTTGCTCAATACCTCCATAAATTGAAGTCATTTAACTTATTCCCAAGAACAGAAATAATTGTTCTCAGTGGCCTTAGAAAAGATATACTTATGAACATAAGATACGGAAGGCCAGTTTCAGTTCAACTACGCAACACATGAATGCAAGATAAACAGCATACCTCCTTTCCCCACTCAGTTCTATCTTCATAACCACAGCTTATAACATGAATGGCTTCTTTCAAAAGTTCTGCAGAGCTGGCTCCTGGTCGCACCCCCCCATTTTCTTTTAGGGTGGAAGCTACAAAAACTGGGGATTGCCCAAACTTCTTTTCAAGTTTACGTTGAGGGACCATAGAAAAATTCTCATTGTCTCTTCCTGCAGAAAATACATTATCAAAATTGTATGGAATATCACCAAACAAAACCATTACTTACAATAAACAAAAATGCAAATCTAAGTTTGAATTTTAGCCATAAAAAAAAAGGAAAACGTATGACTCTCTGGATAACACAGATTTCAATCAAAGATTCAATGAAATAATTAATTCAAAAATCCACCTTCCACTCCCTCTTCAATTGTTTCAAGCGCATGAATTTGGGTGGATGCCTCTCTTTGTTTTTTATTTCTCTGTTTTTGCTTCTGCACCTTTTTGCCTTTGTTCTTCTTCCTTGAACGACAACACAAACAAAACAATTTCGGCCAGCAATTACAAGTCTTGCCAGGGGGTTTTTTCTTAACCAGAGCATCAAATCCATACAAAGCCTGCCTTCGGAAAACACATCCCGTTCCCACATATATAGGTCCTTGCAGTCCATCCAAGCCTTTCATGTTAATCTGTCAGAATTATTTTGAAGTGAAGTACAAATTAGAACATTAACAAACCAAAAGACAAGATGCTCTACACCTAAAGAATCAGTAATGAATCAGAGTTTCCATACATCAAAAAATACGACATTCCGGTTAGAATATCTGTCATGTCGGTCAATCCCGTCAAATCTTTGAGGAAACTGAACATAGCACACTTTTTTCCCAGATATCGGATCCATCATAAAACACATAGCTTCTCTTAAGGCCTTGCTGTTGTTTATGTAGTGATCACAGTCAACGTTTAGAAGGTAAGGTGCATTGGAGATAATTGCTGAAACACGCATCTTCATTAAAAAAAACAGCAAAATAAGTTCATGATAAAATCATAATGAACCCTGATAAAGATAAATACTATAAATATATCAAATTACCAGAGCATTCATAGCACCAGCCTTTTTATGGTGATTGAATCCAGGCCTCTTCTCACGGGAAACATATACAAGGCGTGGCAGTTCATTACCTTCAACATCAAGAACACCACTGCTGCCTAAAAATACCTGATGATATGTACCATCATTCATTTACAGCTTAAAACACAAAATATTCAATAATTCCGATCAGGCAACATGATATTTGTCCATTTTAATGCAAGTATTTTATAATCTAACCTGGATCATTCCAGGATGGTCCCGAACATTATTCCCAGGCCATGGTGTTCCATCCTGCATTGTCCAACCATCTTCGGGAACCTTCTGTGCCGTGGCAACCAACTCATTCATACGAACCTTGAACTCTTCATACTCCCTCTGTAAAAAATTGCTGCCAGATATATTAGCAGAAGCCGAAGAAAACAATTAAGTAACATACAAACATGCAATCCTCCACCTTAAGCCAAATAGAAAAAATTAAAACATCAAAAAATATATTTTGATATATGGTAGATGACAAGAGGAGTCTAAGTTTTAACGAAGCATTTCATACAGCAAAGTGAAACTGTATACCCACACAACAAATGAAATAAAGGACTGAGATGAACAATGCCACTAAAGTTCTCCAAGATAACAATGTAAAATAGAAAATGCAACGAATACAAACCTTCATAGCTCGTCGCTCCCTCACAAAAGATGGATGTACTTTGTCCTTCAAATAGTCAATTCTTTGCGCAAAATACCACTCAGGTGCACGAGGCTCAATATTAAACTTTTTACAAAATGGGACCCATTTCCTAGCAAATTCTGAGGTCTCTGAAAGTGCCTCAAATGTTAACATTGCTGCTCCATCATCAGAAACATAACAAGCAACTTTCTCCACTGGATAATCAACAGCAAGAATGGATAAGACCGTGTTTGCAGTTATAAGTGGTGGCTCCTTCAGTGGATCCACAGTGCTTACAAAGATGTCTATATCAGATAGTTCAGAGTGTTTTCCTTCTTTTTCATATCTAAGTGACAGTCTGTCTAGGTACGTTTCTCTCTCTATGGGGTACCACTTGGGGAACTGATCCAATATCCAGGAAACAGCAAACCATATCTCACATATAACCGATGTCAGCCATAACCCATAAGCATCAGAAACAGGGTGAAGGATCCTATAATGAAAAAATAATCCAAGGATCACAAGCCTAATGATAATTATGATGCGATACGGATTTACTTTGCTAGATGAAATAGGCAATTTTCTGGAAAGCGGTTGTCGCCCCTCGTCCATCCTGAAAAAATAAATTTAATAGGGTTCAATAACTTTGTGGAGAATCCTGATATACTAAGAAATGTGCACGACATTGTGCAAGAAACATACATGGGTAAATCAGAATCATCTATTTCATCACCATTCCAGCCATCTCCCCTGGGGGCCTTAACCATTTGTAATTTGTCTGATTGTCTTTGTTTCCATTCGTCCAACCTATCCTTCCACGTCACACTCCCATACCCATATACAGCTAAGTCTTTTGTGGGATCCATAGGCCTGGGTTGCACTTCAGTGGCAAAAACACAATTACAAACAAGCAAATATTACCAACATCCTAAACTTTCTTTTTTTTAAAAAACCTAGCAACTCACAATTTTGTTCTGGGACGGGATGCACTCGATTTCCCCTATCCATGTATTGTGGTACAATAAGAGCATGATGATCCGTTGAAATACCATCATCCTATTATAAAGAAGCCAAACGCATGTCTAAATAAAAAAATAAAAACAATAATGGTCGTTCAACTCATTTGAAAACAAAATAAAACAAAAAACAACAATACCATATCGCCAATATTCACCTCTTTTCCATATGTCAAGAGCGGAATATCTGGAGTAAGACCAGAATCTGAGCTAAATGGCTGAGAACTTCCTGTTATAGCATCAGGATATGAGCTGCGGCCGTAATTGAGTCCCCCACTGAACACCGATTCTGCAAAATTTTGCGCCTCTCTCCCACTCCTAAAATCAAACTCGTGCTCCAAATCATCAACACCATCCTCCTCTTCATCTCCTTCAACCCTGGGACTACCTAATAAGCAAGGAAAGTTTTGGATTTTTTAATTACAAGTTCACGCAGTAAGCAACCAAACAATAACGCCTCCTATATACCAAATTCTGTTCCAATTCAACAAACAGGAATCTCACAGAGAATTATAAAATGCTAGAAAATGAAAAGCAGACATGACATTGTAATAATACTACTCATTCACTTTTACAAGTGACAATTATCGCGCAATGATGGGTCAAGATACCCAACCTTTGTGGCGTTTGTATCTCGTTCTGCACTGGGGGCAGGCTTGATTCCCCTCTCGTCTTTCATATTCATAACATGACCGGCAGACCGGAAATGCACACTCATTGCAGGCAACGAAAAGCTCCCCATCAACCGTAATTTCAATTTCGTCTCCACAAATTTGGCAAATCTGTCCACTCAGATCTCGCAGCTGCTTGATCTGCGCACATATACACCCAGAAAGTGTTGGTTGGAACACAAAATCCATGAGCTGATTGATATACCAAGAGAGTGATAAAAGAAAATTTATACAAGTTGAAAACTTGGCCAACGAGAACAAAGTGAGATAAAATCAGCATTCCGAGAAACCAATAAGTTATTTTTAGTAAAATAGACTAAATTGCCAAGAGAGTGAAATCAAATCAGCATTCCAAAAACCACGATAATCCGGTATAGGAAAATCTATTCTTTACTAATCAATTTGGAGGTAAATTCATAGGAATCGACTCCTGCAGAACAAACTGGCAAAAAAAAAAAAAGTCCGAAGAAGTAACCAGAATATATCAGATCATACTGATAGAGGGAAAAGACGTCGATCATTCAAGAGAACATTGCACAGAGAGCAACACGAAAGCATGCGTTGCCCCAAATACGAAATCGCAAGCACATATCTCGGAAAATAACACGAAAAGCACCCATCTTTCCCATCACAGAACTGAGCACTTGGTCGGAAATTAGTAAAACGGGAAGGAAGAAACCTCTTTCAAGCACTTACCCGCCCAACTTCATCGGCATTGATCACGATGAACTCGTTCCGGTTGTGAGAGCCCGCCACGAGCCGCCCACTCGTTGCCATAGCCGCCGGGGATCCGCCCGCCGCAGCCGCTTCACCTCACAAACGGCTTTCAAGGAAAGTAAAGACTCCAACTTGTCGACCAAATCCCCAAAGCGCACGAAGCAAACCGCGGGCCCAAATCACGAGATCGCCAAATGACCACAACCCGGAAAACAGAACTTCAAGTGGGCATCTCAGTCGCGCCGTCGCCGATCGCCAAACAAAAAAGTGAGGGAGGTGGGGAAGACGAGGAAGAGAGGAGGTGGTAATGGCCAAATGGGAGTGAGAGAGGGGAGAGAGAGAGCAAGGAAGGGGGTGAGAATCTAATAAGTAGGAGGAGGAGGACGGAGTGCAGGGGAGAGAGCGAGAGAAGGGAGCTTTGTGTGATTGTTTCAACGCGTAAACGTGAGAGTGAGAACAGACAGGCAGATCTAGCAATGACGGTGGGGCCCGCTCATCAACGGGCAATAGGAGGTGACCACCGGCGGAGCTGTTCGCCGGCGACGCCGCCTGCCTCCGACCTTTGGGTGGTGGAAGAAGGATGGGTGTTATTAATGTACCAAATGGTTGGTTGATACTCTGCTTATTGGCCAAATGCTCCTAGTTTACTTGATATTAAGATAACATTTAAGTTTTGTCATGATTTTCTAAAGCTTAAAAATGCATTTGGGCGGGCGATCTTTAAGAGAATTACATATTTTATTATTATACAATACATTCATCGTGGCATTTGTTTATCCAGCTCCCTATGTGTAATATAATCATGCTTGGTGATGGCAAAGAATTTGTCCCTCCTATTATTTGTGTAAGTGGTAAGTAGGGGTATAAATGAGTTAAATTTACTAGCGAATTTTTTACGTGCTCGTTAATTTTATGCTCGAAAAAATATTCGGATCAAAATAGATAAGCTCGTTAAATAATGAAAAGAGTTTAAATATATGAGTATTCGGCTCGGCTCGATTCGAAACTCGAACTTGATGTGTTCAAACTCTAAAAAATATTCGGCTCGGCTCGGTTCGACTCATAAATATTATTGAAATCATATTGAACTTATATAGTATTTAAAAATTTTTTTTGATTCTATATAAGTCGAAAACATAAATATTTGCTAGGCTCGAGCTCGGCTCGAACCAAGTTCAAACACTATAAATTTTGATAATCTCAACTTAGCTCGTTTATATTAAAACTCGGCTCGTTTATATTAAAGTTCGATTCGGCTCGTTTTATATCGAGTCAAATTTAAACACGCCCTTACTCGGCTCAGCTTGGCTCATTTACACCCCTAGTGGTATGTGTTCGTGGTTTATAATATACCACAGCCACATTGTGCAAATCAAATGGAGTGTTGTGTATGGGCATTGGCAATTTTGCAACAAAATTTCAAAGAAAATATGTTCTTCCCTTAGTAATCTCTTGTAGGGTATTGATGTTATAAGAAGAAGGAATTATCATATTTCATTCATCTTACAAATGAGAAAACTATACATATTATCAATTATATATATATATATATATGGAAATTAAATAGGTTGGTGAAGAGAGCCGGGCTGTCGCCGGAGCAAACAAGTAGCAAAGAGTACCCCAGCTTGCACGCAAAAGTCCCTTCTCTGTTTTCTCTCCCCCACCCGTGTGGACCCTGCCTCTCGCATCACGCAGCAGTAAATAAAAATGTCATCGAACACTAGTCTACTGGCATCCCCTTCACAAGAGGTGCAACATATATATATAAGATATAATATAATATAATATATGCGGAAAACAACAAACCAAGTATATATACCTATATATAGATTATAAGTGGTGACATGTGTATGCCATACGAGTTTTATAGGTTTTATTTCATTTCAAGGGATTATTGATTAATAGTGTATGGTGTGGTTGGTGAGGTGAGAGGAAGAAAAGGAAGGACTGGCCAAAGTGAGGAAGAGGGATGGGGAATTGGGAATGATGAAGACAGCTAATAAAAGTGAAGTGGGATTCCATGGGGTCCGGCCCCTTCTTTGTTTGTTTGCGACTTGTGACCTTCAAACTCTGATTTCTTTGTTGCTTTCTTGTTCTACGGTCGAACCAATCTCTTTTTGTAACTTGCTCATGTCTCTCATTCAGTGGTTTTCCAGCTCATTCCCCATTTTTCCCGACCATATAATATCCTCCTCCATTCTCTATCCCAAAAATATTAGGTTAATCCCAGGAGACACCAATGAATACCATAATTGTACGTAAGTTATGAAAAATCTTATTTTTTAGTTAGCTTTTAGAATAAAAAGAAGTTATAAAAACTTATTCACTTCGGATTGGCCCATGACAAAATTAATTTTGTTAGGCAGGTGAAATTAAGGAAAAGCAATATTCACCTCATTTAAATACAATAAAAATAGGTTTGAACGGGTTTGATTGAGCTGATTTGATTAAATGTTATGACAATCTAAACAAACTAACACAAATTAACGATGCCGGGCATGCCACTTCTTCCTTGGCCTTCACTGTAAGTAATCCACTACTAGCTAGGAACGCTAGCTTCCTCTTCATCTATTTGCTGTGGTATATTTGTCACAACTGTGCATGTAAAGCAAGCAATTATCAAACCTATCTTGACCGCTGGAAATTTTATTCATCAAATAAAGCAGCTTTTCTCTAAAAGCTAGCTTATTGTTGTCTACACACATTGAACTGCCATGTTAAAAAGTCCCCGTCATGATAAATGTTATTGATACGTCATTTAGAAGTATTGATGGGTCCAATTCACCTAATTCACAGCCACACGTCTCGTGTTATTTCGTCTAGAGTTTTATGCCTGGGATTTTACAGGATGATTGATCATGTATATAAATATATCTTATAAACTAAGCTAACGAAGTGCATGTGGCGCTTTGAGGATGCGGGAAAGTTGACGCCACTCAATACACATTACCCTGCACTCATGGTTGTATAAATTTATCAATTTTTTAGAGAGTCAAATCGGAATCAAAATCGGTTTAAATTAGATAAAAATTAATTTAGTTGAATCAGTTTGAATCGATCCAAGTCGATCATATATAATAATTTGATAATTTATAAATAAATATATAAAAATTAAAAATTAATGTCATTTTGATATTATTATTATATATATTATATTTTATGATATATATATTTATATATTTTTAGATTTTTTTAAATTATTTTAAATTAGTTATTAGTTTTTACTCGAGTCGAATACGAGTCAAATTTTAATTATAAAAATGCCACCACTTTATTTCTATCCCTCACTTCTCTCCTCCATCCACCATCGCTGCCGCTGCCGCTGTTGCCGTCATTACCGCCGCTGCCGCCGCACCCTCCCCCCCTTAGACCCAACCTGCCCCACCCCGCTCCGCCTCGCCCTACCCCAGCCCGCCCTACCCCCACTGCGCCCCGCCTCCCCCCACCAACCGCGCCCCGCCCCTCTAGATCCTCCCCCTGCCCCCAACCTAGCCCCCCTGTCGCCCAATCGTCGTTGTCGGGGGTAATTTTAAGTTTTTAAAATTTCAATTATAATTTTACCCATACTTAAATAATTATATTAATATTATACCTAAGACCTTTTGATAATTTATCCGAAAAAGTAATTTTTTCTGATTCACCCCGATTCTAAATCGGATTTAAATCAGTCAGAATCGGGATGAATCGGCCGATTTGGATGCCAATTTGGGGCCGACAACCCCAAAATTAGATCGGTATGTTGCCGATCTAATTTAAATCGACCGATTCTACTTAAATCGACCGATTCTACTCGGAATCGGCTGATTCGTGCATCACTAACTCATCATGCGACCAAATATGAGACCTTTGAAGCAGGACCGAGGCCGGTTGAAGTAACGGAGAAGCAAGTGGAATGAATATAATGCTCCAATATATATATATATATATATAT
>JAVDBV010087620.1:8542-72212 GCA_032619315.1 Piper longum | reverse complement strand
GACTTCTGCCTCTGCCTCTGCCACGTTGATTTCTTTCATTGCCTTGGCTTCCATGCATATCCTTGATCTGTAGTTTAAGAAGTTGCTCAGTGATTCCATGCTGCTTCTTATGCTTCTCTTCATAGGCTTGTAATGAACCTAGAAGGTGCTCAATCTTCATTTCCTCGAGGTCTTTAGTCTCTTCGATAGTTACAACAATATGCTCATACTTCGGATCTAATGAGCGGAGAATCTTTTCAATGATTCTTACATCTTTTAGCTTTTCACCATTTCTTTTTAATTGATTTGAAACAGCCAAAACTCTAGAGAAGTAATCTGAGACTAACTCTCCTCCTTTCATATGTAAGGATTCAAAGTTACCTCTTAAAGTTTGAAGGCGTACTTTCTTCACTTTTTCTTCTCCCTTGTGAGAAATCTGCAACTTTTCCCATACTTGCTTTGCAGATTCAGCATCCGATATCTTCTCAAAACCATCTTCATCTAAAGCTTGATAAATAAGATAGAGAGCTTTCTTGTCTCTCTTTCTTAAATCTTTCAGAGTTGTCTTTTGATCTTGAGTAAGTTCATCTTCATTCGGAGGCTCATTATAGCCATTTTCTATGAGATCCCAAACGTCATGAGCTCCAAGGAGAGTTTTCATTCTGATATTTCAATTATCATAATTGGAGTTGTTTAGTGTTGGGACTTGGAACGATACCACACCATTTGCCATATCTCCAAATTGAGTGAGAATTTGAAAATTTAGACTTACCTGGTCAACAGCTTCTGCAGCTCGCTCAACGTTTTCTGAGGCTTTGACTCAGTCTGACTCAGTGAGTGACTCGATCTGACTTAGTTCAACTCAATGAGTTAACTCAGATTTCTGGGTAGCAAACTTCTGGTGATCCGGTGATGATTAGCAGCTCGTCTGAGCTTTGATTGGACTGATTCTGGCGGTGTTGGATTCGTATTTCCGAGAGCTTCAATTTGATATCTTATATGCCAATAATCTGGCTCTGATACCACTTTGTTGATAAGAAAATACTCTTATATTGAGAAAAATACAAACTCTCATTTTCTTCTCCAAACAACTTCTCTACACTAAATTCTGAATTCTCACAATGTAGAAGCTTTGCTTCTTGTTTTTCTCTCTTATTTTTCTTTATATATATCACACAATGAGAAGTGATATTTTTACTAACTCAAGATCAATACAAACCACAAAAATACACCTAACACACATCTAACATTGACTTTTACATTCAACAAAAACCACACCTAACATATACCTAATATTGACTTGTAATTTAGCATGTGTAAAGTATTAGAAGCTTCTTTGAATTAAGCCTTATTGTTTTGGATTGAGTTTTATAAAACAAATTTATATTTCAACACTGTTATCATTGACAACTCATGATTTTGCTTGCAGTCCAAAACGTTCCTCGGAGAAGTCTCTTAAGCCATAGGTAAAACTTCATGTTTTTGTACAATAAATAGCTCGTTCATCTTACACTAGAAAAGAAAATTAATAATTGCAGACTGCAAAGCAAAATGCAATTACAGATGCAGCAAATCTTCAAGGCACAAGATGTGCATCAGAGCATCCAACACCTGCTGCCACAGGTGCAACTGCATCCCACCCGGCACATCTGGCAACGCAGATGTCTGCCCTTGCTATGCCAGCATGACCACCCATGGCGGCAGGAAGAAGTGCCCTTGACCCTTGCACCTTCCTTCTCCATGTTATGCTAATAATCTCCACCCACAATGAGCTCATCTCTCTTTAGATATTGAAAACTGAAATAATTGTGCTCTGGGTCGAATGTATGTCGCACCGTGAAAAAAATAATACTGGGGACTGGTCGAAATGCGATATATTGAAGAACATTGGAGAATCAAATTAAAATAGGCTGCCATGACAAGGCCGTAAGTTTTATTATTGAAGAGTCACAAACCAAACGTACAAAAGGAGGAAGCAAAATTAGCTGCAATGATAGTTCTCCTCAATAGACAACAAACAATGATACAAGGTACAACAATGGCATCTCGACGATGGCACTAGTGTGGAACATTTATTTGTATTTGTGGACGTTCAGGTTCATGGGCATTTTGGCCTGCCGCCATGAGTGCGTAGTTTTGCGTAGCAGGGACAAGCGCCTTTGTTGCCATAGGTTCCCGGTGGAACACAGTTGCATCTCTTACAACAGGTTCCACAAGCCCTTTTGCAAATCTTATTTCTTGATGCCTTCCTACATCTCCTAGCGCAAGCAGAAGAACAATCTACAAAACAGAAGAAGAACGAACAGAGAACAGAAATTAAATCATTAACAATACAAGGGTGTAATGCCTATAAAAACAGATGAATCAGAAGAATTATGTTGAGCTATCGCATAAATAGTTAGCTTGAAGAATGGCATGTAGGTATTTATTTATGGCACGCACTTATTTTGGTGGAGTGGTGAATCTGGTGATGATGTTTTTTATACAGGGTGGCTTCCTCTCCTCCATTCACCTGTCATATAAATTAGTAGACAACATTATGAAAATGCCATAACAAGTGATGGGGCCAAGTTATAGCTGATGAAAAGCCATAGCTGTCCAACTCACAACATCATTGAAGTATGTATCGGCAAGCACCTAAAATGCCGAAAGACCCATTGGAGAAAAACACCACGGCATCAAAAGAAGAAAGACATGAGTCAGATTAGATTCTCATTCACATAGCTGGCAACATCATCTATTGAAATCATGTATAATGGTGTACTGCAAGCACCTGAACAAGGAGGAGGAAGAACACCAGGGAAACCACAAAGAGCTTATTAGAACGAACAGCCATGTTTTCTGTTGAGGCGCACGGCAGAGTGCACACTACAAATTTCTTTTATAGAGCAATTCTCGTCCAGTGTCTTTTCTAATCTTTGTTGCAGGGCCGTGGAGGTTCACGTGTTGGTGTTGTATCTTATATGATAAGGTGCATGTGAGCTGATTGGCACCACTTAACTGCTGTATCAATGAGGAAAAGGATTAGACAAATATGAAGAAAAGGATAAAGGGGTGTGTTTTGGAGGCTTGTCCTTCGTTGTTCTTTCTTTCAAAGGGATGCCCAACAGCATCCAACAGCCTAGCTAGCCGAAGAGGGTCTGGGGTCGGATTGATGTCCTCGGGGTAGCCGTTGGTGAGGATAATGGCCGCCTTTTGACACCACCGAAAAGTTCGTATCCTGTGGCTGTTGTGTCTACCATCTGAATGGGGCAACAGAGAAGTCAGAAACTAGAACGGTTTCTGGTTGGTCTTGGATCCGGCTTATGCTTGTTTTCTTTTACGTTGTGGATTGAACATACAACTTGGTTATATTATGTCCTATTCATCCTTTTCAAAACCGGGACATGCATTGCATGAGACCGGAGCAATACTAGGTCCATATAGGCACATAATAGACTTGATACAAAACATTTCAAGCCGTTTCGTAATTAAAAAATGCAAAAAACAGGTTGATGACATTGATCTCCTTGGCCGAATCTTTTTATGTAACTTTGAGCCGAGAAGGAACACATAAGAGTATGCTCCAGTACGTACCACCGAGAAACAGCAAGATGAAATGCTGAACAAGATGCATAAAAGTAAAATTAATTAAGTCGACGGCTTGAAACAATAATATGAGGTTAATGGTTTTAATAAATCAGAAATGTGAAGTTTATATTAACGGCTTGTCACTATGGTTAGCTAAATAATCAAATTCACATTAGTTTGTTATTCCAATTTATCATAATTTTTTTTCCAAGCAAAACTATGATATATTCCTTTACGTGTTCGGTGTTTGGTTTCATGCACAAATTAAGTACTCCCTAGGCTCAATGTCCGAAATACCCTCTCTTCTTCCAAATACCCTCTCATTAGCCTCGATCATTAATTGAAAATAAAATATAATTATATTTGTAAGAATACGTAATTATAGTGTAATGATTTATTTTCATAGGTATTAAATATAAAATTAAGTTAAGAATCTCATTATTTACCTACTTGAAAAAAATTTATCTCTAAAATTTTTATATTTAACTTGTTGTTAATTTCAATTTACGACTTTATTTGACATGTAATCAACCGTTTAACCAATATTTTTATTCTAATCTACTATCTAACATGGAATTAGAGGCTCTGATCATTTATAACGATTTATCTCAAAGTATAAATTAATTAATTAAGTAATTTTAAAAAAAATAAATAAAATTAAAAAATATAATCTATTTTTATTTATGAATAAAATTTTACTTTATTAGATATTAAATATGAAACGAAAGATGTTACATGTGACTCATCCCGGTCCCAATTATGTTCATAAAACCCAAACTCATTAAGTTTTGTTTTTCTTTTTCCTAAAAAGTCATTTAAGATTTGTTTGGTTTAGTTTATAGCTCTCATTGATTATTAATGTCTGCAACAATAAAATTTGAAATAATAAAGGCTTTAAAGTATATTAAAATAAAAAATAATAATTAAAAAATTAAAATAAACACCTTTTTACAATATTGTTTTTCTATTTATACACTTTGACAAGCTAAACATATGACAATTTAATTTAAGTACAAGCCGGTGACTCGAGTCATTTTTTTCTAAAATAATTGATTAAATTAAAACTTATAAAAAATATATCTTAATAACTAGTTTAAACCTATTACTTAGTAATTATTAGACAGAATTAATTTTGAAAAATCTCATGAAACATGACCCAGTGATAACAAATTAATTAACTAACAAGTCCAACCAACCATCAAGCTTGCAAGTCTGGCCGGCTTGTACTTAAATTGACCTCCCTTCAGCTCGACTCATGACATCGTACTTCTGAAATCCCCCTACTCAACCTTTCACTCCACGGCCGTCGTTTCTCGTCTTCATCGTCGCCGCCGTAAAAGTCACCGCCATCCTCAATCGTACATCGATAGGGTTGGGGAGTATGATAGTAGAGGAACTATTGGGGGAGTTGAGAGTGTTGGGGCCCGAAGGTTTATAGACCTCTCTTAATTCAAGCTAGCTTAAAAATTAAGACTTTTCCATTAGTCTATATACAAGTCACCGGTTGCCTCCAAATGGGATGTAGGATTAACCCAACAATTCTCCCCTTTCACACATCACAACACCTGAATCATTTCCCCCTCACCACATGCGGAGGTAACATGTCTTGGTGAAGTTGTAAATGACACCAATTTGGACCAACTTCCGTCGATTCTAAATGACACCAATTCGGGCCAATTTCGGCCAAATATTTTAAAAGTTTGATTAGTAATCTTTGTAATTTGAAGCTACAAGGCCAAATATTTTGTCTGGAGTGAGTTTTCTTAGCCAATATATGGTGACACAAACTCAAGATCACCTTCAAGCTAAGAAAAGTATATATTATCTCGTGATATTTTTTATTCATTTTTTTAATGATGTTATTTTGGTTGATAACTCAAAAGTGATTGGGATGAAGATGTTGATTGGAAAAATAATACTTTTGGAAAAAAAATTATTTTTGAAAAATTTGTATTTACATGGTCATCGAAGAAGCAAGAAGTTGAATATATTGCTACAACTATCTTGTGTGCTTGAAAAAGTATCTTCAATATGGGCCTACTACAATTTTGTGTAATAATAATTCAGCTATTTCTTTGACCAATAATCCAATTATACATGTGAGTAAACACATTGAGAAAAAATATCATTTTATTAGAGTTTTGGTAAGACATGAAAAAATTAAATTGGAATATTTTAAGATTGAAGATCAAGTTGGAGATATTTTTACAAAGCTTTTGAAACCTAAGAGTTTCTTCAAACTAAAACAATTATTAAGCATGTGCAATTTAAGGGAGGATACTTAAAAATTATACTTAAATTGGGTGAATTTTGTTACTTAAATTAATGTGTCGTCCTTCAATTCTTTTTTATTTTTCGACGTGTCTTTCTATTTTCTTTTGGTCTTTATAAATGGAGTGGTAAGATATAATTTCTAGCATGACTCAATAAAAAATTGTAACTTTTCTCCACATCATCTCTCTTTTTATAAGTTTTTTTTATTATAACATCTCAATCTTCTCCGTCAATAAAAAATTCTCTTTATGTTTTAAAAAAAATCATTTATAAGTTTTTATCAAAAGCCTATTTTTTAGGGCAGCCATTTATCAAGCATCATCTTGTGGGTTCTTACATGTTACTGTTTATGATTTATATTTTCTCCACAATAATGGGCAAGAAGTGCTTGCCACATTAGAAGTTTATGTTGGCTATTTGCAAAAGCTGGGTGAAGCGTAGCCCAGACCGAGGGTGATTCGTGTAGAAAAGGTGGCTGCGTGCAAGTCAAAGTTCTGGTGGGGCTCAATCTCAACATAAAAAACACATTTGATCGATACTAAGATAATAAAGTGAATTTCCCAGGACTTCAAAGCCAATATAAGTTTTCCAGAGATTCCATTTTATGCATGAGCATAGAACAACAAGGCCCATGTTTCCCCCTTATTAATGAGTTCAGTCCCCTATCGCTATCTATAACTCATTTAGTTCAAGAAGTAATGCCAAGTATATTCTCGTTTAAATGTTTTTATTCTCTATAAAAGATGTTAATTAAAATCCCAAAGCACCAAATTTTGTTTAGAATAGATTTAATGAGAGAAAAAAGAGAGTGGAGAAAGAAAAAATGACGTGGAGTTTTACGACCTGTTTGGGAAGCGTGTAAACTCTAAACGGGATGACCGGGGGGCAATGATAAACCAAGGTTATATTAATCATTTAAGAGCTTAAAACAAAAATTTCCTCTTTTATGAAACAAGAAAGCCATCCTCATAACAATAATGAAAAATATAAATAAAATTATTCTGAAATAATTTTATTATTTTTTTAAACATTTGAATAATTTTTTTCGGATAATTATACTTATCAAATCTGTAATTTTTTTAAGTGCAATAAAAAATTCATAATATTTTTTAAATTTCATACTGAAATTTTTTATTACTTCCAATAATGCAAAATTTTCACTTATTCATAATACCACTAATTGGTGGGAATTACTCCATACTAGTCGAGTTAGTGTTTGAGGGAGTTAAATACCCTCCAAATTAATTTAATTAATTTGTGGGAAGAAATGAAATACTACGTTCTCTCTCTGCCTCTTCCTGGTCACAGTGAATGCTCAAACCTTTCTTCTCATCTTGAAAGCCAGCACCGTTCTTCCGTTACTGTATGTATCATTTTCCTGCTCTGAGCTCACCATTTCCCCAGGTTTGCCCCGCTCGTCTTCCTGTACGTAACACTTCTGTTTTGCTTTTTTCAATGAACTTTTTTTTACCTACGGACGTGTTTGTTATGTAATGGTAAGGTCGCTTGATAGCTCTGAAGTACTATGGCGGCTTGGTTGCAAGCCATAACCGATGAATACATAGTGTGGGGGATGGTAAATCACTTTTGGTGTGTTGGTGGCTTGTTGGTTATTGGGTACATTCGCTTTTGCGTTTGGATGGCTGGTTTATTTATGTAAATGGGACATGCGAGAATACAACGGGCCAGGCATGGACGGTGGAAAGTATGGAGTGCTTTCCACCTTGTTTTTGTTGTTTTTGTAGACTTGTGGTTTATGGGTATATTTCTTTCTTAAACTAAAGCTAAATATAATTAATCTGCGTATCTTATAGGATTAGTAGATCCCTATTGGTTCCATGCTTTCAAATAGCAGACGTGTCTAATAACTACATCTACACTTGGAAATTTGATTTGATGCTCCCAAATAGTGAACTATCTAATGCTTAAGTCCAACACTTTTTTCATTGATGTGTTGAATGGTTGTTCATTGAAAGAAAGATGCCAGCTTGCTACAACATTTTTTGTGAATACATAGTGAACAACTATGGATACTCATACATGTGCTTATGGACGTTGTGATGGCAGTAGTATTGATAAGAGGATAAATATGTCTGAAATTTTCCTTGTCTATCACAAGTCTATTAACCTCTGAAATGTTTGATGTATATTTTCCAATATGTAATGCACAATGGATACTCTGTATATTTACTTATGGATGTGCTTCATCTTAGTCGTACTGGATAACTGGATAGAAATGGTTGGATTCATGATACATCGATGAATTCACCGCATTAATGTTTGTAGAAAATTTTTTTGTCATCTCATATCTCTTCTCCACTTATTATTGTTGCCTTGCAAACGCCTAGAAAGGTATTATTTTCTTGCTTCTGAACATGACAAACGATGTTAATTGATCGAGAATTTTTTCTATTGCTGCAGGGTTAATGTTATCTATTCAAAGCTATGCAGGACGTGAAGACTGATGCTTGGCTAATGAATCTTATGTTTAACTCAAAAGGAAAAAATTTACCGTAAAGGTCAAGTAACTTATACTTGTGGTTCCATTTCTTAATAATATTATACAGGATTTGATCACTTATAGCTTCTTTATGGTACAGGTTTGAATCTGGAGGAGTACCAGCCATGGGAAATTTTGAGAACGAAGTTTCTGATTTTGTCAGTTCCTCTCTGGCTAGGCAAAGATCTAATAACAATGAAACAACTGATGTGACCAAAAAAGCGAAGGATGCCTTAGCCGAGGCAGAGCTGTTTAGTCAGCGCCTCTCGAATTTTATGCAAATGGTTTTAAGTTCTAGACATGGTGGCATGTCTCAAACACCCAACTTTCAGAAACACATTGATTATAATACGAAGTTAGAACCTGGTTTATCATGCGGTTCTATGGAAACTTTTTCACAATACAGAAGTAACAGAACTCTGTTTCGTGGCAATTCTTGTGATTATACCCCAGGAAACACTGTTCCAAATGAATATGTTGTTGAAAAAGATACTTTGGATTTTGTTACACCAATACGTAGCACTCATGAGCAACCTCAAGCTATACTTATTGATTCTGACGATGAGGTTGAAGAAATCGACTTCCATGATTTTGTAAGTTAGTCCTTGATGTGGATGTTTTATTGTATAGCTGTTTCAGTTATTACAGAATTGAAAGTAATGAAGGTTGGAATATTTACTGTCAGAAAAAGAGAAGACGTCCCAACTGCTGCCAGCCGGAAGAAGTTGAGGAAGAGGAGCAAATTAAAGCAGGAACAGATGAGGAAGATGATTACACAATTTCTGATTTCATTGGACGCTTGGCTACTAAGAGAAAGGAGGATAATCTTTGGTCGAAATCTAATGCTATAGTAAGGGTAGAGGAAAAAATGGTACCCAGTGGAGGCAACCAGCTACCTATACTATTGAAAACAGAGAAGCCGACTGACGAGAGTGTGGATCACAATATTTTGAATTTCTCTGATGGTCAAGAACAGTGGGAAAATGTATATGATACTTATTTCTTTCACGTATTTTGAATAAGAATACTGATGATAATTTGTTATCAGTAGGTGATAATATTCTCACCATTGGCAGGAACATCACATCTCCCAAGCAGAAAGTGAATGCTATCCAGAAATCTTTTTCTTTCCTAGAAAGAAAAGAAGCAAAACAAGACGTATCAAATTAGAGAGAATGAAGATTGTATTTGGGGTTGAAAGCAACGTGACTTCTGTCAACTCACAAATCAGTCTGTTGAATTTAGATGACTTATCTCCGGATGTCAAGAGCGAAGAAGACTGTTTCCAGGATCTGTGGCAAGAGATGGGCATAGCTTCAGAGTGTTCGAAGGTGGTTAATCTTGACTCAGTTGCTCGAACTTTACTATATATGTTATGCATTTGGTGTTTGGTTGACATGCTTATTTATATGGTGCAAGATTCTAAAAGGCCTGTCTCGTTGATCAGGTGTCTGCACTTCATTTGAGACAGCTGGTTCCATTTTATAGTTAATTTTCAAATCAGCAGGAGCGGACCCTTTGCATTGCTTTGTTCTCTTATAGTTTATTTACTTCCTAAATTCAATGCCTATATGCTACTTTCATGCTATGGAGCACACTTGTTTTCCTCATTTTTTATTCACATTCTAATGATCCATTTGCCATAGGCAGTTGCGCATGATTGTTACTATTTTATAAGTAATTCGAGACATTGTTTTTTTTTTTATTCTTCTAGAGTGCTTCACCGCCAAGTTCTGCCTCACCACTTGAGGATGATCAAGCTTGTGAACATTCTTTTATGCTGAAAGACGATTTGGGATATGTTTGCCAGTTATGTGGATTTTTACAGCAGAAAATTGAGACGATCTTTGATTATTCCTGGGCAAAGGTAAATTGATTACAGCAGAAAATTGAGACGATCATTCTCGAGTGTAAGCTGTTGATACAAATGAATTTGTTTGTAAACACCACGATATAACTAGTTCTCTTAAAATCTTCTTTGTTAGTGTTTGTTTAATTTACATGCGTCACCTACTTGTTAGTTGTGATCGAGATTGTTACTGGTTAACGAATGTTTGAGTTACTAGTTGCTTTGGATGGAATTCATATTCAGTAAGTAGCATGGCATCACATACTCATCACATGTGATATGCGATCAAAGCATACATATCATTTTTCTTCATATATTTGCCATATTTGATTATTAATTGGCAAACAAAATTTGACAATTGCTAATATTATCATTGTCTACTATGGTAATCTGTTGCCACTGATGTTTTATTTATTTTTTGTGATGGAGCAGTAATAATTTTATCGAAACCTTTATTCTTACATTACCATCTTGTGGCAACAATTTGTTCTGCTATTAATTTTTGTCAGATAGACAACACTCTGCATAGTGGAAAAGTGCTAGTTTTTTTCTTTTGTCTGTAGTATTTTCCTTGACATCTGTTTGTCTGCAGGTTACACGGAGTTCGAGGACTTACTTGCACGAGAGTCAACGAAGGTATAAAAGTAGTAGCAAACCAAATAAACCAACCATGTCCTTGCAGCAAGTTGAGTCTGAAGATGGAGTGACATCTGCGATCTGCATCCATCCTCGACACTTGAAGCAAATGAAGCCACACCAGCTTCAGGGCTTTATTTTTTTGTCAAGGAATCTCCTTGGCAGAGAACCTGGAGGATGCATATTAGCCCATGCACCTGGATCTGGAAAAACATTTATGTTAATCAGCTTTGTTCAGTGTTTTTTGGCTAAATACCCACACGCTAAACCGTTAGTTATACTGCCAAAGGGGATTGTTGGTACATGGAAGAAGGAATTCATTCGGTGGCAAGTTGAGAACATTTCTCTTCTTGATTTTTACTCATGTCAGGCAGAGAAAAGGTCTCAGCAATTGGAAGTCCTTAATAAGTGGGTTGAGAAGAAGAGTGTATTATTCTTAGGATACAAACAGTTTGCAAATATTGTATGTGAGTATGCGGTTGATGAAACAGAGAAGGCCTGTCAAACGCTTTTGCTGGAGGCTCCTAGTATTCTTATTTTGGATGAAGGTCATACTCCCAGGAATGAAGAAACTGAGATGTTATGTGCTCTAGCGAAGGTGCAGACTGTACGTAAGGTGGTTTTATCTGGAACTCTCTATCAGAACCATGTTAAGGAAGTGTTTAACATTATAGAACTTGTATGCCCTAAATTCATGAAATTGGAGTCTTCTCGTGACACTGTTAGGCGTATTTTGAGCAAAGTTGAAATACCTAGTGAATGTGGCACTAGGTTGTTCAAAAAATTTTCACCCTCAGCTTTTTTTGACATGGTTGAATTGGTGCTACAAAATGATGACTTCAAAAGCAAGGTGACCATCATTCAGGAACTTAGAAATATGACAAGGCACATTCTTCATTATTATAAAGGAGATTTTTTAGAGGAATTGCCTGGTCTTCAGGACTTAGTTGTGGTTCTTAATCTTAGTTCTAGACAGAAGAGCGTAATTCATAGTTTGGAATTGGAACAGGCAGGAAAGTTTAAGAGAAACTCCCTCATATGTGCTGTTTCCTTGCATCCTGATTTGAAGATAGCTTCCGAGAAGGCATCTTATAACAATGACATGCTGGATAATATGCTGAAAAAGATGAATCTTGTAGAAGGGGTTAAAACTAAGTTTTTTTTAAACCTTGTAAAGTTAGCTGAGACTGTTAAAGAGAAGATATTAGTTTTTAGTCAGTATGTACTTCCCTTGAAATTTCTTGAAAGACTTCTTGTTAAGGGAAAAGGATGGCACTTGAACAAAGAAATGTTCCTTATATGTGGGGACTCTAGCTCAGAGGAGAGAGACTGGGCTATGCAGCGTTTCAATGATTCACAAGAAGCCAAGGTTTTATTTGGATCCATCAAGGCTTGTGGAGAAGGTATTTCTCTTGTTGGTGCCTCGAGAGTATTAGTCCTAGATGTACATCTAAACCCATCTGTCACTCGTCAAGCAATTGGACGTGCTTTCCGACCTGGTCAGCTCAAAAGAGTTTACGTCTATAGGCTTATTGCAGCTGATTCCACAGAAGAGGAAGATCATGACAAAGCTTACAAGAAGGAAGTTATTTCAAAGATGTGGTTTGAGTGGGAAGACTTCAAAGAAAACACCAACTTCCAATTGGAAACTGTTGATCCAACAAGCTGTGGTGATATGCTGTTGGGAAGCGCCATTCTTAGTGAAGACATTAAATCGCTGTACAGGAGAAGGTAGGTACCAATTTGCAGGCTTTTACACTCAGCAAACTGATCTTATTGTGCTGTTTTTGTTGTATCTTATGAATACTATACAGGAGGAGTGGATGCTGCCAATAGGCTGGCCTTTTTTTCTTCTTTCGAAAGCAATCTGCAAGCTTTTGTGGTTGGTAAATAATTGGTCTTTATGTTTTTCATCAATTTTGTCAATTTTGTCTTGTGCAGGTGAAAGTGGAACATTAAATATTACATTATAGCGAAAGGAAAAGCATATTCTCAGAACTCATAGTCAAGTCATTTTGGGTGCAGATGTCTTTGCTAGCATCGACATAATACACTGTCCTGGCTTTGACCAGACGAGGGAGCCATTAAGATGTATAGAATTCCTGATATATTACGCATACCCACAGTTAAAAGGATCAATATGCAACTAAACTTGTTTTTGTCATTCCCTTGCACCATTTGATCAAAGGGTCAACAACATTAACAGCGTGTAACTGATTTTTGTCATGCAAGCTCAATGAGCAGAAAACATGAAAGCTTATGGAAAATTTATTGTCTGAAAAAGGCATTGCTGTTAGTACTTCTTTCATGGCTGCAAGCAGTCGAAGTTCAAATAGGGCATGTACACCATTACAAACCATGAAAAATGAACATTGTGAACGATTAAATGTATTATTTTCTCTCTAGACCATAAGCCATACAACAAAACCATTGATTTTTTACTTTTATTTTATAGTGTTGGCGTACGCGATTCTTGATACACCCGGCGTGTCATCCAAATCTATATATATATTATAATTATTTATCTAAATCTATATATAGATATATATAAATCTTTATTAGTTAAAAAAGAGATAAATCTTCTAAGACCCTTATTTGTTATGAAGATCCATCTAATTCCTTCTATATAAGGAGTACGTAAGTAAGTCATTTTAGAGAATTACTGAAAAGGAGAGATAAGTTGTGAAATATAGGTTTGGTTTTAGTATTCAAGCCTGGATTTTCAAAAACTTAAAAAATTGATTGAAGCCTTAAACATCCTACATTGATCCAGATAATTTTAATTAATTATATTAAAAACCAATATATAGGAACGGCTATGGTTGATACTATAGTTATAAAAATCGGAATCAGCCTTTAAATCAGTTTAAGAAGGAATCACTGAATTGGACTGATTCATAAAAAAATTGGACAAAAATTATTTCATTTAAATTGGTTTCATACAATAATTTGATAACCCATAATACAAATATATAAATTTAAAATTCAATCTTTTTTCTCGACACAAATACTTAAGTTTCAAAATTATACAGATATAAAAAAAAATCACTATTTATTATCGGAAGACCACAATTCTATAAGCGGTCACAAAATGTTATCTTAAATTGTAAAGAAAATCAAACAGTACAAGATGCGTAGGTGGTAAGGTTGAAAACAAGTGTCCACGGCATCAAACAATCACTACAAACAGCAATTGGGCAAACAACAATTTTCAAAGCAACTGCTCACAAACTTCTTCAAACAAGACAAATTTGGTTGTCGATGCAAAGACAAAGTTGGTGAGTAGACACAAAGTTATGTTGACCAAGTTGTAACTATAGTAATTGATACACAAACACTTCCAGGCGGTGGCGAAGAGGGTCCGCTGCAGCAAGCTGTGGCGTGATGGGGTGGGTTGGTCATGGGTGGGAGGGGTGGGTTGGGTAGGTCGGGCAAATATACAAACGTAATTGAAAATCGATAATTCATAGTCGTTACAAGCTACTAAATGTTATGATTGAACATTCAATTGACATGAAAAATTTAGTACATAATCACACACAAAATATCAAATATACACGAGCAAATTAATATTTAAAACACAAATTTACAAGCATTTACAATGAAATTAATTTTAAAAATTTGCACAAGAAAATTAAGACACATTTGAGTCCTGCCATTTTTTAGGCTAAAATCAATGCAATGAAGAACTTCCCTCTTGCATTAGGATTTGGTTCTTCAATTAATTTTTAGTTAATAATTATAGGCTTTCTGCCATTTGAAACATCAATGATTGTCTTAACTAAAGTGGGAATCCAAACAATATCGTCCGACAAAATCTGCACCACAAGAAGCTATAAGGCCATTGTCACTATTGGCATATATAAAGAAGAATCATATTGACGTAACATGCCTTCTCCTAACTGTCATTTGTGTTACACCGACGGTTGTTCTCCACCAAACCAATTGGGATTGCAAAATCCTACAATAAATGAGGTAAAAAGCATAAGAAAAATAATCCAAACACAAAATACCCATAGGAATTTTATTATTTCAGTTCATCACAGAATAACTATTCAAAATACTTTAATTAAAAAATAAATAATTGACTTTTTTGAACTTTACCAATTAGTTTACTATTGGTGGAGGTGGCTGATTGGCAAACGGCGGCGACTACCAAAGAGAGGTTCAAGGGCAAACGGTAGTGACTATCCAAGGAAAGGTCGAGGGTAAACAGCGGCAACTACCCAATGAAGAATTGAGGGCAAACGATAGTAATTTTCCAAAAGAGGGGCGAGGGCAACGGTGACAACTACCCAAGAGAGGGGCGAGGGCAGCCGGCGACGACTACCTAAGGGGAGGGGCAAAGTAAAAGAGGCAACGACCGGCGACTAGACGATTGGGATTTTAGGTTTGTAAAATTTTGATTCTTCTTTTACCCATAACTAATAAATTTATTTATCAACAGCCTTAAGATATTTTAGTTATTTAATTATGAAACCGATTGAAGATAGATTTTAAATTGGTTATCAATTGGTCTGAATCGGCCGGTTAATGACCATTTTTAAAGCTACCCCATTCACCTTTTTTTGAAGCCGAAAACGGCCCGGCGGATTTAAATCGGCTTTTGCAACTATGGTTGATACTTTATTAATGAAACGTAATCAAATTATAAACTCTTATACTATGGGAAGTATGCTTTTTATCACTTTCGTTACCCGGTATACGTCAGTGATTTTTTGGATATTTCATTACTATGATATGTTTATGATATTTATGACGCAAACATGGCGAAAGGATGCATGCATGGTTCACTGTTCCATGGCCAACGACGGCATACAA
The DNA here is from genome assembly GCA_032619315.1 of Piper longum. Classification (NCBI taxonomy): domain Eukaryota; kingdom Viridiplantae; phylum Streptophyta; class Magnoliopsida; order Piperales; family Piperaceae; genus Piper; species Piper longum. The sequence goes on along the minus strand of JAVDBV010087620.1, from coordinate 56,583 downwards.
AACAAAATTCGATGAGCATGCAAGGGCCATTTGGTCGTATAAAAGCTAGAGGAGGGGACCGAGAGGACCGCCGTTTATAAGGTAGCTCAATAAGCTTCGTTCCCAAGAAGAGGCGCGTAGGCGATGGAGATGGAGGAGTGGTAACTGGTGAAGGAGGAGGAGGGATGGAGGTGGGGTGTGTACGTGCCCATGGTGGCCGTCTCGCATTCCCAGTATCTGCTCCAAGTCACATCTCTTTGATGATGGTTGGCCACCTCGGCGACCTCTCCTTGTCCAGCGCCGCCATCGCCACCTCCCTCACCACCGTCACCGGCTTTAGCCTCCTCGTAAGTTTGTCTGTTTTTCTGGTTTCTTTTGTTTTCTGGGTTTTGTTTGAAGGATTTAGTAGTGGCAAACTTTTTGAAATGGTCACGAAAAAGATTGGTAATTTTTTGTTGGAAAGAGATTATATTAATTGTTCTGGTTGATGCGATTTGCAAACAAATTACTTAATTTGCAGCAAATTAACCAACTCGGTCATTTGAAACGATTGGAGAGACAGTCTGTAAACACTTTTCTTAATTGGGAGGTATCATTCTCTTGAGACCTAATTGTTTGTATTGTTTTATACCGAAAATGTAACATGCATACAAGTCTTGCTATTCATCTCGGTGGATATTTGCAATTTTTTACTGGTGGCTTTTAATTTGCTGCCACAAAGCGGAATTCGATTACATGTTCTGTCGATTGGCTCTGCATGCAAACATTTAGCTTGCGACAAATTATCTAGCTTTGGCATTTGTAATGATTGGAAATGTGGAATTGGTTACCAGATTGAAATACGATCAGTTAAACAGATTTTGGTGAGACATCAAACCTCTCCATTCGCATGATTTCATATAAAAAGGTCTTGTACTGTTCAACTTAGTATATATGAGAAAACATTTGTTTTTTGTTTCTTTGAAGGAATCTATGCGAACTGTCAAAACGTGGTCATCTGCATATCCCTTTTTTGCGTCCTCTGAATTTCCATGCTGAAGTCATTCTTTGCATATTTTTCTATGATACAATGTTGAAATCATGCGTTGAAGTTATTGAAATTGCAATGAATGAGTTCTTCTATGTTAACCTATCTGATTGATTATAATACCTGGACTTTCTAACAGCTTGGAATGGCCAGTGCATTGGAAACCTTATGTGGACAAGCCTATGGAGCAAAGCAGTATCGCCTTCTGGGGCTCCAGATGCATAGAGCTATTGTTTCTCTAGTATTAATCTGTTTCCCATTGTCTTTCATATGGTTCTCAATGGAAAGGCTGCTTATTGTCATAGGTCAAGATCCAGAAATCTCTCTAGAAGCAGGAAAGTATTCTCGGTGGTTGATCCATGGCCTATTTCCATACGCTGTTGCCCAACCCCTCATGAAATTTCTTCAAGCTCAAAGCTTGGTCCTTCCTGTGTTTCTTACCAGATCTACTACTCTCTGTATTCACATTCCCCTGTGCTGGGTTTTAGTTTTCAAATCCTGTCTGGGAAATATTGGAACCGCTCTGGCTACCAGTATTTCTTTCTGGTTGAATGTGTTAATCTTGGGACTATATGTGTTCTGTGCACAATCTTGTGAAAAAACCCGAGTGCCTTTCTCTAGAGAGGTCTTTTATGGAATGGGTGGATTTTTTCTGCTTGCCTTTGCCTCGGTTGTAATGATATGGTAATACAGCTATCCTGTTTTAGGTTTCTGGATATTTTTTTGGGGGGAAAACTAAAAGGAGCTGTTAACTATTTTCTCCTCATGTGATCTCCACCCCCTTTTCTAAGGCGGCCGCCATAATGGGACTATGGGGGATGAAAGAGGACTCATCAATTTTAATCTAAATCTTATATATGGATCAATCATTTAGGGTGTTCAAATCATGCCCTTTTTGACATTGTTCTCTGCATCTGGGTCTATTAACATTTTATGATTTACTAAAAAATTAAAAATGTATACTCTTCCATACAACTGTTTTTACAAATGATCCTACAAGTGTTTTTTGTATAAGTTATAAGAGCTTTAGCTTACAGAAACAGCCTTTTTGTTTTTCAGTTTCTTCTTTCTCACACTTATGTTCATTTCTTACCTTGATAATTGCAGTCTAGAGTGGTGGTCGTTTGAGTTGTTGATCTTTCTGTCTGGGCATTTACCTAATCCAAAACTGGAAACATCAGCACTCTCAATATGGTGTGTTGATCTTATAATCTATGAGAAGATTGCATTTTCAGCATTTTCTTTTCAAACTAGCTTACTTGTGATTAATTGACTCCTTAATTTGTGAACAGCCTCACAACCATCTCATCGCTTTACCCCATTCCATATGGCCTTGGTGCTGCTGTAAGGTAAGCTTCTCACAAGTCAACTTGTAACGCATAGTGGGTTCCAACTCCCAAGACATTGTTTCCTAACTGTTAAAAATGAAGAGGTAGAAAGTTCTAATCTCTCTACCGAAAAGGATGAGAGCATTTGTAATAATGTGTTTGTCAGTTAGGAGTTAAAAATAAAAAATATACAAATTGGCGACACGCTGGCAATTATTTGTGCTATGAGCAGGTTGTAGGTCTAAAATACTTCCATATTTACCTTCTGAAAATATGGTGACTGAAATTATGAAAGTTGAGGTGATCTTTCCTTTTATTTTTAGTTGCTTGCCATTGTCATGGTTGATTTCTTTTCAAATGTAGGCAATTGTCATGGTTAATTTCTCATGAAAAAATACTTATTGCTGCAAATATGCAAGCAAGTGGTCAAGTGTATTTTTGTTCCTGAAGAACATCAATTACTAACAGTTCAGCAACTCGAACTGTAATCATTATGACATATTCTCCTCTAATCATTCCTTTTACTGAATGCTATCCAAATAACCGTGTTACAGGAAATCCTTTTCGTATAACATTGGATAGAATTTTACTTTCTGCTCATAGCATATTGTTTTGTTAAATATTGGAGTTGTTTGTCTGATCAAATATATTGGAGATTGCACTTAACGCCCTGGTCAAAACATGTGATATCTCTGTTAACATGAGCTGATATCATGCCAATTCGATTTGGTAACAGCACCAGAGTTGTAAATGAGTGAGGAGCAGGAAAACCTCGTGCAGCCAGAACAGCTGTTTTTGTTGTAATGTCTCTTGCAGTTGCGAATGCTCTAATTGCCAGCACATCACTTTTTAGTCTTCGACACATACTGGGTTATGCATTTAGTAATGAGGATGAAGTGGTTGACTATGTTGTGATAATGGCACCAGTTATTTCTCTTTCAGTGATTATGGATAGTTTTAAGGTTATCCTTGAAAAATTGCTATACTTAAAACTTTTTTATCCTGTTTTTATCCCATTATTATAAGTTTATAACTGTTAACTTTCTCTTATTCCTCATGCTAAAGGTATTGCTAGAGGATGTGGATGGCAACATATAGGAGTTTTTGTGAACCTTGGGGCATTTTATCTAATTGGATTACCAGTTGCTATTGTGGTGGCATTTGCTATTCATATGGCTGGGAAGGGACTTTGCATTGGTGTATTGAGTGGATCAACAGTGCAGTCAACACTTCTCTCATTGATAATACCTCTTACTAACTGGCAGCACCAGGTAAATATTTTCACCTCTTTTATTTGATGCTTTAGTTTACTACTAGCATAAAGCGTGGAGATTTTTTTTAAAAAACAGCATAGGATAAATATTTGCCAGGTATTTCCTGAGTTGAGGTGCAGAGGATTAAACATAAGTGTTATTTTTCAGGCTAACAAAGCAAGGGAAAGAGTACTTGAAGAAAGGTTGCGTTCAGGCAGTGGAATTTTGGAGTAGCTGCGATGTTAACTTAATTGACCTACTGGTATTCGTCATGAAGAAAGGGAAATCAACTCAAAAGATAGGTCTGGCATTTTACTGGGGAAATTTTCTTTCATAAATAACTGAGTAGTCCTATTTTGGTAAGAGACTGATGGTGTGCTATATCCTGTTATACTCATCAAAGGACCACCAGTGCTTATTGCTGGAACTGCTGTTTTCTTGAACAGAAAAATGGGAAAAGTTCGACTGCTGAAATAGATCAGAAGCTGTAAGGTAGTGGGAAGCATCGTGAAAGGATGTTTTTAGGCAATTGTAAGAGAAGTTTATCCATCTTTGACTGCGTTTCGAATTATATAAGAAACTGTTGAGCATAACAATCTCTCTTGGCCTCCATGAGAGGGTAAAGAAAGTAAAAAAGCTTCAAAAAAATATGAAAGTTGGTTCGGTTGTCTGCTTTTGTCAGGTTACAGGAACTGTTAGATTTACCATAGTTGTCACATTGAGAAGAAATCGTCATTGACATTATGATGCCATTATGATACCATACGGAGGGATTTGATCAATACTGAGAAATTGGCTGGTCAGTCATTTTCTACTATGTTGTAGTTGAAGAATGAGTGTCAAGACAAAATGTTATATCTTCAGGGTGGGTTCTAATGCTGCTAGGTTCTGGATTTTATGAAGCATCTCAAACTTAGTTCATAGTGGAAATGATTTCTGTACCATCAAATATCAATTGATCAATCTCATATTTAATTGATGCCATAAACTTATACAGAAAAATAAAGTGGGAAGTTCCTAAATTGGATGAGGTTTTCTTCATGCAAGCACTGTAGAAAAAATGAAGAAAAAAATAACAATATTCATGTCATAAAACCTTCTTGCTGTGGTTGGATTTTTGCAGGTACAAGAGCTTTCCGAAGACTTTAAACATTACCATCAAGCTTTTCTTTCCCTCCAAATTCATGATGTCTCCCGGGGCTTTCAATGACTTGACTTGATAAACATTTTCCTCTTGGGCAGGGCAGGGAAGCAACCGTCTTGTCACTGGTCTAGACAACGACGACGATCCTTTGACGGACTTCTTTCCTCCGCAGCCATCCTTCGATTCTTCGTTCATAAGCTCCCATAACATTTCCATCCTTTCCTGAGTCTCCTCATCGTCAATGCATCCTCCGTTTTCAGTGGGAGCCGAGCTGCCTCGGCTCTCTACACCCTGTTCGAGCAATTACACCCGGTCCTCGAGAAACTTGATGTAGTTGATGACCTCTTCCAACACGGCGGCTCTATGGCACCGATTTTTGCAAATTCTTATCTTCTCGTTGATAATTGTTTTGATGATATTGCATGGCAGCAAAACTCTTGGTGTCCATACAAATCTTTACATTACACTTAGGCAGTTTTGTGTCTGCATGGATCGCTGCCATGGCAAAAGATTTGGGTGATACAATTTCAATCTCACAAGCAGGAGACTTGACCAGTACTATTTTAAACTACTGAATGGGAACATCTACAAAAGATATCTTGTTGTTGTTCTCTTTTTTATGATCAAAGCTAAACTCCACCTTTTCAAGCTCAACAAATATTCATCATTCTTTACTTCATTCTTCCCCGTTTTAGTCCCCTTCATATTATTTTGAAGCTAAAATTTGCAAATCATGTGCACCATTAAATCCAACAATTACACTCGGACTTTTTTTTACAAGAAGCCATCGTGATCTCTTTCATCTCCACACGATAGTTTTTAAAAGATTAGTACTAAAAATTAGAACAAATTTTAAGTGAATAAAGAAAAGAAAAGTGGACCGTGTAATTTGTACGCTGTGAATGAGTAAAATTATATGCAATCTGGATCCAAAAGTTGAGTTTAATTCCTTTTCTCACTTGATTGATTTAGCTCCGTGTTTATCCATACAAAATATGATTCTTTGATTGAAAATGAAGCCTTTATTCTCTTTTATCTAAATTGATTTCCTTCCTTAATGATTTATTGTAATCATCCTTTATCAATATATTACCAGCAATAATTCATGCGATTGGCTTTCACCCTTCATGTACTCTTGATTAATGTTATCTTTCATTGACCCTTTATTGATCCTATACTTAATTGATCAATCTTATCATCGATTGGTAACAAATGATTTGATCTGCCATACAAATGATCTTAAAAGGGTTACTTCTATAAAAGTCATTGTCTCAAAATGACTAGCACAATACAATTAATCCTTCACATGCTTATTACCATTTAATCCGACCGTGACCGTGTATAATCAGACTAATAAGCCGGTCAGCCCTGAACCCGTAAATGAGACATCCATTTTTATGTGCCTTTTGAGATTTTGGAACTTCTCTGCCCTTGGTTATAAGAGGAGGGAGCCATTAAGAATTAACAGCTGCAAACCCACAATTCTGAAAATCAAAATGTAGCTAGACTTGCGTTGGAAAAGTAAATGCAACTAAACTTCTGTTTGACACTTTTTATAGTGCCAATTGATCAAAGGATCAACAACATCATCATCATGTAACTGATTTTTCACATGCAAGTTCAATGAGCAACAACCTGAAAGCTTATGGAAAATTTATGATACCAGCAATTTACAAGGCTAATGTTTAATAGCAAGGCCAGTTTCAGAAGAAGGATACAACTCACTTTTCAATGAAACAGTAATCGGTGTAGGTAGGAATGAGAATGTACTTCACATGCTAGAACTGTAGCACTGTTGATCATTGATATCCCCGTATAATTTCTAACTTGATGAACTTGACGAATAGCAGGCAAAACTCAATTTTGATGATCATGACAATGAGCTTATTGCAATTCAACAGGGACCAACAAATCTTCGATTCCTGGATGTTCAAACTCATGATGTTTCAATCGAAATTCATTTATCCAAACTGTCATGTAACCTTCTTGCTATAATTGGATCTTTGCAGCAACAACAGCCTTCTGAAGACTTTGAACATTACCATCAAGCTCTTCTTTCCGTGTAGATTCATGCTATGCCTCTTGGAGACTTTCAATGACTTGACTTGATGATCATCTTCCTCTTGGGCAAGCCTGGTTTTCTTGGGCAGCTCCCATCTCCCTGCCGATGATAAAGAAGATCCTCGAGCCAACTTCTTCTCTTGGTTTCCATCGTTCAATTCTTCGTTCAAGTGCTCCCACAACATGTCCATCCTCTCCTCCTCATCAATGCATCCTCCAGGCCAAACTGCACCGTTTCCAGTGGGAGCTAAGCTGCCTATTTGTCTCTCTACACCAAGGGAGAAGCTCTTTCTATGGGGGTGAGTTGGTGACCACAAGGGAGAGGAGGATAAACCATGGAACTGGGGTTGGCAAAGTGAGCTATCTGCTACAACAGGAAATGTGAAATCATCAAGGGGGGCATCCCCTTCTGATCCCATCATTTTTTTTAGAAATGGGTACCTTCACAATAAAGAAGGGAGAACTACAGGTTTGAATTTGTTGCAGGAGGCTTAGTTTAATTTCCCACAGCTAAAACTCTACTGAAAAAATATGGTTGATTCTCGACCAGGTAGAGAGTCGGGTCCCTACATCAAAACACAAAAGAGATGTAAAGACTACGGTTTTATGAAGTTGGGCAACTCGTCTTGATCTTGGAATGTGACATCCGCAATGAGAGCTAAAGACCTCTCAACCCACCATGATCAAAAAGTGGCAAAGGTCACATTTAGATGGGGGGGAAGACTTTGGGGAAGACTTTGGAGAAGGAGAATTAGGTGTGCTGGGACCCGACTATGGGGAAAATACAAAGAGATTTGCTTAACCTTTCCTTGTCAACGGCAGAAAAATGTGTACATGACAACATAAGAAATATTCAACCTGAATTGGACGTTAAACCTTTGGTTTTCACTTTAGATGGCAAATCAAAGGCATAAAACAAGATCGAGGATGAAGGAATTATAGATGGTTTAAGAGAATGCAACTGCCAATACAGGAAGAGGCTTGAAACATCATTAAAGTTCATATTTGTTTGTTGAATCATCATGGACTTAAATATCTTATTCTATTAACGTGGAATGCAACTGCCATCAGATACAAGAACGAATCAGTTTTTGGGTAACTTACAAGAATAAGTCTGGCATGCAATGTGTAGACTCGATGACGTGGTCAATTTTAGAACCTTGTGAGAGTTCAAATATTTGGCTGGTTTATTTGAAAGTGTTAAGAAATTGATGAAGAACATGGAAGCCAAGAGACAATTTGCAGAGAGGAACAAAGGGAAGCCTTCAATCGCGGACGAAGCAACAAAAGAAGGATTGATGATCTAGACTTATCGCTTTGTAAAGGCCATCACTTTCCCTACAATTTACAAGGTTCATATCCATGATACAAATCCACAAACGTCATCGTTTAAAAAATACAACAACAACAGCACGGCATTAGGGACAAGGTCAAAAGGATTCTGGAATCTGTAAGTGCCTCTTTAAGAAGATATTTTTCAATCAATCGGCACGCTCCTAAATGTAGAAATTTTTCAATCAATGGCACGCTCCTAAATTAGGATTCCCATAGCAAAATTTTGGATGGCTGGCCAAATGAAGGACATCCAGCCATCTATAAGGTTTTTTTTTTTATAAAATAAAATTTTATTCCAAGAACCTCCAAAATGGTAAAAAATACAAAAGGAAAAATGGTTCTTATATAGTTACATCCAAGAGTTTAGAAAAAAATCACGTTAACGGAATAAATGATAGCATTCAATAATTTTTTTATATGTATTTGATCATAAAACTATTTTTATGCCGAATAGCGTATTAAAATATTTTATAAGACAGTTTAAATGGGTTATCAATTATAAAACCTGTAATTGTGATATTACCCTGTGTGTTACATTTTATTAGGTGTTTTCCATTTTTTTAATTTTTTTTAAATTTTATTATAAATTAGTTATTATTTAGGGGGGAAGGAGGGCAACGGCGTGGGGGCAATGAGTATGTGGGGCCAGGCAGGCGCAACGGGCAGGACCAGTTGGGGGACGGGTTGAATTGAGTTTGTCCCCTTATTTTTTAGCAATGGCTGTAGATTTTGAAACTCGACTGTTAGGGTTTTTTAAGGAGATAAATTTTGGAATAAATTTAAACAGGTTTAAAATTTATGAAAACTACTTTTTGAAGCAAGGGAATGATGGGCGAAGCAAGAGAGAGGGGGAGATGGCCGGGCAGAGCAAGCACGGGGGGAGCTGGGCTGGAGCAGAGGAGCTAGGTGACGTGGAGGGCTGGGTTGGGCACAGGGGCGGAGCTAGGCTGGGCACAGCCGCCATCTAAAAAGTTGTCATTTATAATTAAATAAATCTTACTTTAGGAGCCATGTCCCTGACCAAGAAGAAGAGGAAGAATAAAGGAGAAATATCATGTTAGCTTCTTTAAGAATTCATTAAGAGCCTCGTCTTCAGCGGTTCATCGATTATATGTACTTTTCTTTATGGAGCTCATCGTCCAAAGACTACATATTCACATCAACAAGGGTTGATCGCGGATCATGGACTGATGACTGCAGGAAACAACTTTATCAACTTTTCATGTTCATCAAGCACAAGTATTCACAAAAGGATGACATTGATGTTTAAAAACTTAGAAATCCATGCCTAGGAGCGCTCCTTTATTTCATCAGCATTCGACCTCGAACACATTTCACTGTACAAGTAACATTTCAAAACAAAAAGAGTTCCACAAGCCGAATATGAGGTGCCATTAAAATCCGCAATTCCTTTGGAGACAAGGCCAAATTATTAATTGTTAAAATCAGAGGCATTCACTAACATCAATCGTTGTCTTCACGCCCATAATTGTACACAATTTCAATCTGCATAATTTAAGAAAAAGTTAATGTAAAGGCCAAATGCATAATCAAAGCAATGTTTCGACACAATTTGACCAAAAGTTGATGTGAGCGTCAAGTTCTCAATTGAAACAATATTTCTACATGAAAGTCGAGTTATCTAGAGAAGCAAGCATATGACTTATGAGCTATATGGTGGCAACATAAAACCACATAAGCCAAGTATGCCCATATGGCAAAGTAGTTCAAGTGTGTTTTAAGGCCAGGGAAGAATCAGGATTAAGTTAAGCACACAAGATATCTATTCCCACACAGATTGAGAACCATGCAATTCACAAATATCCTAAATCCAACCTTTACTAAGAGCAAAACAATAGCTATTGCTGACTAAATGGGGGTATCAAGACATGAAACCACTGATAAAAAATTATAGTTCTTACTCCTTGTGGTGGTGGAGGATTCCTTGTGAACTTTGACCCGCCAGGAGCCCAAGGAACTGTAGGAATAAGACAGCATTAAAAAGATGCGCCATCAATTTTGCCCTAAATAAATTCCATGAGGATCATGCATGCAAAAAGCATATTTATCAAGTGAAAAAAATTGACAGATAGTCAATATCAACAAGACAATTTATCAAAAACATTTTTTTCGAATAAAAAAAATACTAACTTCATCATGTAAACCATAGCTGAAGCTCAATGCAAAAAAAACGAGGATATATCAGAGAAAATGCCACATCCATCACTCAGATAGTCATTCTATGGATAGGTCCATACAGTTGCATTTCAAAACAAACTGCTCAATAGTTATTCAACTAGAGAATGCAGGTTTGCAGGGATATAAAGAGAAATGGCCAATACATAACTCACACCAAAAAGCCCCCATAAAATAAGACCTATAGAGTTAAAAATAAAAGCAAGTGAACATCATCTTGTTACAGAGAGCAATGAGAGGCCTTACCAATATATGGATCTGGGTGGCGCCACTTATTATAAGCTGCTTCACCATCTTCAATTAGTCTATCAATGGTGTTGAGATCTTCCTGAAACTCAGAAAGGTAAATAATGTATGAACAAGTAGACACTGCCTACTATAGACAGCAAAGCAATTTCTACAAGAGGTTTATAGAATAAACAAGATGCTAATGAAGAAGACACCAATTAAATGGGTAAAAGCTAACTCACTTTCCATCACATAGAAATCGGTACAACAAGTGAATAAGCAAACAGTTATATTACAAATGTTAGGTTTCGAGAATTTCCAAAATAATGGATTGGAACCATATGGTTATAAGTGAAGCGTGAAGGGAATGAAAAATGCTGAAGCTGTCTTCGGTTTCCAAAATAACACTACAAATATTTCCATACGGTCATCATTATTGAATTCTATCATGCAATCATATGCTTCCGTCAGTTCCAATCTTATGAACTAATCACATTGAGAGCATATTTTCTAGTTTCTGGATACGAACAACCAATGCAAAAGCGGAGAAGCTATCTTTAGGTAATACAACTGTTTGCAGCATCAAAGAAAGAAAGAAAACAAAAAATGTGTCTATTTATAAGCATTAAAAATAACTAGCTAACGCTTAAAACCAAATGCAAAAGAGGCAAAAATGTCTCATCTGCCGAAGCCAACATTGTTATCCATGATTCAAAATTGAGAAAAGGAAGAGACATACCACACGTTTATTAGCTTCAAATTTCTCCCTCAATTCTGACGCCTGAAAACAGCAATCGAAGGTTACAAAGTGTACACAGCAATAAGATCATAAACATACTTGAAAAGTAAGAATCCCTCCAAAATAATAATAATGAAGAAAAAAAACTCATTCATCTCCATACGCCTTTACCATATATACAAAATAAGCAAAAACACGCACAAAAAACAGGAACTTCACATGAACACTGCGCTGTCAATATTTACCGACAATCTCTCACTATCATTGATAAATTGAAGTAAACAAATTCCAATGTGAAGCACGAATTCGATATAATCCATCCACAAACAACCATATGTATGCTCAAAAAGCTTATTTTTATCCGTAACTGCTAAAACCGAAACAACGACTCCCAAATCGAGTAGACCAGTCGAGACTCAGACAAGAAAAAAAAAACAACTTTGAAACGAAAAACACATAAATCAATCTACAAAATGGGCGAATCGATCAACGCATTTGCCTTTTTTTTTAAAAAAATTAATTTAAAAAAAAATTTACATCTTGGTAAAAGATGTGGCGATGGACGGCCCAGTTGAGGGTGTCCTTGAGGGCGCGGCGGTAGAGGATCCTCACTCGCTCCTTCTGAGCCGCCCGCCTCGCTACGTACGACCCCGCCGCCGCCGCCGCTGCCGCCGCCGTGATCATGCTTTCTCCGATCGATCGTCTCCTTCCTCCCACCACCTTCTTCTTCCTCTCCTCACTTGTGTGGAGTTAGGCCCAGAAGCCCATCGCTTATTTTTGCCAGTTTTGGCCCATTACTGTTCAAAGCCCAGTGGGCCTAACCCTAATATACGTTTTTATTTTATTTTATCAGACCGTACAAGAAGATAATAATGCCCTAGAATGTGAGTTGTGTGAAGCAGAGGATCTCAAATTGTTAAAATACAAATTGTTTGGTGCACGGATAAACTATTATAATGTATAATCTATGCAACATCGAGTTATTTCATAACATTATTTTATTTCAAGTTATATGGATAAATAAAAAATATAGATGAATAAAGTTTATATTAACTTGGCTTTGACTTGAATTTGATTTCATTTGAATTTTATTAAACTCCAAACCAACTCGGAGATAAATAAATCGAGTTTAAGAACACCTACATTTGACTTGATTCATTTGATCAAGGAATGCTTGTTCTTATTGTTTTTTATTTTTTCTTAAAATTACCTAAAGGTATGTTTGGTTGTCTTAAAATTGCATTATAGAATGCAAAATTTGATGGTAGTAAATTTTTTTTGTGTTTCGATGTCATGAAATTTAATCAAAAGAAATTTTAATTTCAGTCAAAATAAATTTATGTAAAAGTTTTACATGGCAATAATTTTTGTGTAAAAAAAATTAAGAAAGATTTTGGGAAGATAGATACACATGGGAAGAAATATTTCATGTTTATTTTATTTTTTTTACTATCCAAATATGTAGAAACAATTTTTATATCATTTATTTTTATTGTATTTCTGTTTCATATGATCTTTTTTTATTTTACATTTATTTCATGTCAAGCAAACATACCATAAAATATTTAAAAGTAAAAATACTAGAAAACAAATTCAAAAGATGTTTTGTATGCTTTCGTGAAAGAAAAAGCTTAATCAATGAAAAAAAACATTATCTCTCTTTCATTTATTGAGATAATAATAATAATATTCACACACTTTTAGGTAAAAAAGAAAGGCTTATACTAAATTAATTTAAAAACAATTAGTGCAAGAAATATTCTTTTATTATTTCTTTTTCTTTTCATATGAAGAGGATGCCTTTGTCTTTTTCCCTTCACATTTATTTTTATTTCTTGCGGTCAGTCTGCTACTTCTTTAGTTGTCGCCCCCGTGACCGCGCAACGTGATATTAAAAGTAGAAGACTGAACTAATTAAAATATAAAAAAATATTAAATAATATTAAAATATATATAATAAAAAATACTTTTTATAAAAAATCACAATAATTTCTAAAAAAAATAAATATAATATAAATATCGTTCACCGTAAAAAGTCATTGATTCAAATCCAAATAATTTTAATATTTAGATTTTAATTAATAATTTTTTTTAATTATCTAAAAATATAATAAAAATAAAATAATTATAAATTATATTTTCATTTAAATATGATGTATTTTTAAAATTAATTACAGACTAATTTAAAATATTATATTATTATAATTTATTTTATTATACAATAAAAATTTGTATATAAAATCAAAATTTATATCGCCGATGGCGCGAAACATCTTTCCAGTATAAATAAACACTCGCGGAGCTTGGGAAGATACGAGGCTCGATCCGACATCGAATCTCGGGCTCGGTCGAAGATTCAAAGTTGGCATCTTTCGTATAAATATAAACGAGCCATTTCTACGATCGTCTCAGTCGATTTCTTATTTTGATGAGCCATGTGAGTTGTATGTGGAGTAATGGGTTGACGAGCTCGTGAACATGGCCACCTTCCTCGAAGAACCTCTTCTCTTTCTCGACATGGCCCTGTCCAGATATGCCTTCTGGCTCTGATAACCTGGCTCCATCTTTGAATCCATGTGAGTTCGTTTTTATTCTGTGTTATATATTGTATACTTTAATGGCACCCCTCGTAGAGAGTGTGGAAGTTGATAGATCATATATGATTGCGTTGACATGTTGAACCCAGCACAACGTGTTGCATGGAGTTGCTTGTACCTTTCTCTGCCGCCAAATTTTGATGTGAACTATTGATTTTTTGCTCTGCTAAGTGAGAGGAAGCTGATTTGGTGTTGGAAGCGTTTTTTTGGAGAAGAGTGGAGGTGCTGAATATGGGGGAGGAGAGGTCATTGGCTGACACCCCAACATGGTCCGTTGCTACTATAACCACTGTTTTGGTGGCTATCTGCTTCTTAGTTCAGAGATCCATTTATAGATTTGGAAAGGTATGGGGACGTACTTGCATTTGGGCATTTGATCATTGTTTTCGATTGGGCTGTATTGACTGTGATTTGCTCGTTACGAATTTCCAGTGGCTGAGAATGACGAGAAGGAAGGCTTTACTTGCCTCTTTGGAAAAGATCAAAGAAGGTGTTTATTTTGTAAGTTCAGTAGGATCATCATTCTAAACTAGGAGTCAGTTGCTTAGCATTTGCTCTAAATTTCGTGAGATTGACTGGTTTTTGTTTGGTTTTGAAGAGCTTATGTTGCTGGGGCTTATTTCTTTGATGTTGGGCCAGTGGGCACACTGGATCTCGGATATATGTGTGGATTCTTCTCTCTTTAGCAGTCGATTCTATCCATGCACAGAAGATGAAGTTGATGCTCCCACGAACAGGAACAGATATGTTGTGCACAACTTGTCGCAGATAGCCACAAATCAGAAGCATTGTGCCGAGGTAATTTTCCATCCCTGTTTTGCTATTTTCATGTTCATGCTGTCATAGCTAATGTTCAATTTAAAACACATAATTGTAAACTTTGGCCATTATTTTATATTTTTTAGGCAACATCACTTCAAGAGATTAACAAGTGTTGTACATGCATGTACAGGGTAAAGAGCCATTTGTTTCTCGTGAAAGTCTTGAGCAGCTTCATCGGTTCTTGTTTTTGTTAGGGATCACTCATGTACTGTATAGTTGTGCTACGGTGGTTTTAGCAATGGTCAAGGTGAAGGCACTGTGTTTTTGTCTCTTTTTTTTGCGCTTCCGTTGTTTGATTTATTGACACGTATGATTTTCGGTCTTCCTTTTGTATAGATTTACAGTTGGAGGAAATGGGAAAGCCAAGGGAACCCTCTGGGTAGTCAGAATTGGCAAGGTAAAGAACCAGGTGTGGCGTACATTGGTGAATATAAACATAGCTGTGATTGACCTACAAGCCATAAGACTTGACAGCCAAAATATGGTATTGTTTAGCATACTTCATACATGTGCTGCAATGGGTTTATGCTCAGCGGGAGAGAAAAATGCTCTTTTGGAACTGCAGTATTTGCTTGAGGAAATAGAGTTTATAAACTTTCTTTAGTTTTATAAATAAGATGGGTGTTAAGCACGAATTTCCCACGTTGTTATCATTTGGTGTGACTATTTGAAACTTGGACCAGATAAATTGATCTTGTCACTCTTTCTATGTTGAAGTTATCGCTCTTTAAAATTACTTGCAATTTATTTGAATATATTTTGACTGTAATTTAGAGAGAGGAAAAATTTGAATATATTTTGACTATATTTAGTTGTACTTTATAAAGCGCTTGCCTATCATAATTTTATTGGCAAGTAGCATTTAATGGAAAAATCTGTTCATTTTTTGAATTTGTAGCAAGGAGAAATTTATTTGAAAAGAGGCACTCTAGCTTTGTTTATCACCATGCTTCTCATCCTTGGAGCAGGAACAAGATCTTAATTTGGATGGTGATTATTTTCGGTTTTCATAATTTATGAAAAATTTCTACTCATCTTGTCGGTCAATTAGCGTCTAATTCGGTTGTTCAACGTGGCTGTAGCTATGTCTTGTTCGACAATTCAAGAGCTCCGTGGAAAAATCTGACTATATGGCTTTACGAATGGGCTTCATAACTGTGAGTTTAATCTACCTATCTGATGTTGCATGTAAAACCATTTCTTTTGGTACCTGCCTTAGATACTAGACTTAGCTTAACAGATTATATATTTATAAGTTGTGGATGTTTCTTTATTCCAATTCATAATTTCATATTACATCAAATATCATAGAGCTGTGTATGCATGCATGTGTCTTCTTGGATTAACTGCAAATTTTTTGTATGTTCTCCTTCTGCAGAAACATAAGTTACCCCTTTCTTACAATTTCCATAAGTATATATTGAGAAGTATGGAGGAAGAGTTCCACGGAATTGTGGGTATAAGGTATGCAGCGAAATCAATTACTTTAAACCCTAGAAATCTATTACTTTCCCTTACTTTAAAAAGTCTTTGGCTTTTCTCGCTATGTAATGTAAGAACAAATATAATTGATTGCATGACTGCCTTTGTTGATGAATGCAGTTGGGGCCTTTGGTTTTATGCCATTTTGTGTATTTTCATCAACATTCATGGTAACTTCATGTCTTGGCTTAAATAATCTTTTGTGCCGATAATTTCTCATATTTATTGTCCCAGCAAAATAATTTAGTTTCATCTGCAGGTTTTAATATATATTTTTGGCTATCTTTCATACCTGCTGCTGTAAGTTTCTTTCTATGGCTTGCGTCAACAGTGATCACTGCACTCCTGTTCTATTATATGTGTGTTTTTAATTTTTCTAAAGCTAGTGGTGCTGGTGGGAGCAAAACTTCA
The DNA here is from genome assembly GCA_032619315.1 of Piper longum. NCBI lineage: Eukaryota > Viridiplantae > Streptophyta > Magnoliopsida > Piperales > Piperaceae > Piper > Piper longum. The sequence continues at coordinate 39,981 of JAVDBV010087620.1, read as the reverse complement.
ACACGTTGTCGCACAGTTAGCTCTTGAAGTATCGGAAACGAGTGGATCCTATGTTGGAAACCAGCTAAAGCCACGAGATGATCTTTTCTGGTTTAAGAAACCCGAAATTTTGCTGTGGCTGATACAGTTTATTTCTTTTCAGGTAAACTAAACTCGTCTACTAAACAATAAAATCAAATTTCTGATGAGAAGAAACTTTTGTCAGAATAGAAACTATTAAAAAGTTGGAAAACTAACACTAATCAGCATGTTTTATCATCAATTTTTTCTCTTTAACTCAGTACATTAATTTCCATAGTTTTAAAAAATGCTGAAATTGTTAAATTTGAATTTAGATTTTGCTATTTTCTACCAGTTCTGGTAAACATATTTGGACATTTATTTGAAGCACCTGATTTGGGTAAGTTTGAATTTCTTACCTTTTCCTTTTCTTTGTGTCATTTTTCAGAATGCATTTGAAATGGCAACATTTATATGGTCTCTGGTAAGATAAATACATCTATAACAAAAATTTATGATGTATTATATATTGAGGGTCCATGTCCCCAACATCCTTTGGGCATCTGGTAGAAGGACACTGCATGCTTGTGTGTGTGTGTGTGTGTGTCTGTGTTTTGGCAAGTTAGAAAAGAGTGAAGCTTCTAAAATTGATATTATTCCTGGAATTTGAGCTCTTGATAAAGTTTTTAGTCTTCTGTTATGATTTTATGATAAGGATCCCTGAACATGCCCTTGATACTTACTGGTTTTAATTTCAGTTGGACTTGGAAAACCGTTCATGCTTCATGAAACATCAGTATATGATTGTAATTCGTTTATCCTCTGGGTGAGTTTCTTCTTAACGTGACCGTTTCTGTTTAGTCTATCTGCATGAAGCATCTAGCCTCAATATAGTCCCTATTATTTCTTGCGATGACATGAGGAATCAAAACACAGGTCTAGAAGTTTTTTTGGTCATTATTATTTCCCAGCATTATTCAAGGATATTAATGCACTTTGGTAGAATTCTATGCGTTTGCAAGAATGATCTAGTCTCATACAATTATTGTACGTAATTACAATAATTATTTTTTATATCTGCAGGGTAATTGTTCAGTTCTGGTGTAGCTATAGCACAGTACCTTTAAATGTAATTGTTACTCAGGTTTGTCACTGCCTAGAATGTGCTTATTGAATATATTAAATTGCATCAAACAATATATTGCTTCTGAGAACTGAGACCTTGATCCTATTGCTATTATTTGGTGCTGTTTGTCAACCACCTCTTGTTATCAGGAAAAATCATGACTTGTCGACAATCTTAGCAGGAAAGAATGAGTAAAATGTTTTCTTTGATAATGGTTTTCCTTTTTTTTACTGCAGATGGGATCAAAATGCAAGAAAACCCTGTTGACAGAAAGTGTACGCGAATCACTTCATAGTTGGTGCAAAAGAGTGAAAAAGAAATCTAAACATGATTCCGTGAACTCATACTTTGGAACTACTAGATCGACCTGTTCATTGGCATCGACCATTGATGAGGAAACAATAACTATTGGATCTGGTACATTATCCCGGTGCTCGTCCTCTGCCTCAGAAAAATCTATCTCTATTGATCAAATGGCTGGTCCTCTAAAGAATGCAGAAGATTTGAAAATGTGTGATCAAAGTACAACGGAAGATGCTATCTATGAGTCCTTACCGTCTCCCACCACCCTGGCCGAATTGCTAAACTTTCACGACCCGGATAATGGTAATTCCATTCTCATTAAAACATGCGAGAAGCAGGAAGAGCATCTTCCTTAATCCGCAGTTCATATGCACCATACTGTAATACTCGCCATATTCTGCCATCTTTTTTTTTACTCCCTGTAAAATCAGAATGCATTTTGCGCAGTGCTAAGTAGTACTTAACATTGTAATTCTCCATCTTCTTAAATTAACCGTTAGCTTTTTGCCCAGATTCTGGTAATTCGGGAACCTAATCAAATTAAGCTAGGTAGCGTAATAGTCAAAACACACACGTTTTAAGTTTGGATTGGAGTTGCTCATCCCCAAGCAGTGTTCCGAGAGGATAGTACACCATATAAAATGATCAAAAACAAAGAAATACATAGGTAGAGATTAATTGGGAAGGCTTGAGCTCCAGATGTGCAATCTCAACATCCAACTGAGAGCAGACATACACAACGAAAAGTTACGCATTCTTAAAAAGAAAAAAAAAAGAAAAAAAAGAAAGGAGAAAAGAAACGAAGTTCATAGTAAGAGGCAGCAGTACATCATTATATAATATGAGAGAAGATAAACGATGAAAATGTGGTTCTCAACCAGTGAGCGCCTCCTCCTTGTGTGTCTCAATTTCGACATCAGACAGAGGATAGGCAACGCAGGTGAGCACCCATCCACTGTCAATCTGGTCATCTTCCAGGAAGTTGCCATCAGACTGATCAACACTCCCAGACAAAACCTTGCCAGCACAGGAGGAGCAAGACCCCGCCCTGCACGAGTACGGCAGGTCGATGCCAGCCTCCTCGGCTGCATCAAGAATGTAGACGTCGTCAGCGCACTCGATTTCAACGGGGCCATCTGGAGTGATGAGCTTCACTTTGTAGGCGGCCATGGCGGTCACCTTCCCCCTGCCGCCCTTGAGGCCAAAGAGAGCCTTGCCCATAATGGGAAATGCGCGCAGGCTCGCCGGCGCCGCTTGTCCCCGGACAAAGGAGGTGCTCACCATGGTGCTGGACAGGGTGGCCGAGGCTGCTGCCATTGAGACTAGCTCACGTTGGCGTCTTCGCACTGGTAGGCAAAGGGAGAGCAAAGCGCACTGCAGGGAGCGTCTGGTGGGGAAGCTCAAAATCTGAAAGTATAGATAGATAAGGAGATGATATGGTGCAAGGAATGGAAGGTGGTGAGTGAGTGTGGATTCCTATCGTGACACGCAGCAAACAGGCTGTGGATTGCTTATCGCCATATTTTGTGGTCATGAGATGCTCAATGGGTTACTCTGGTTGTTGTGTTTTCTTGGGTTCTCGTGGCTTCCACATTTCTGATTTTCCTACCCAGAAACATCGGGTGGGCTGTTCTTATTATACACACGGGGACTGAAATCATTTGCCAAGGTTTCAGAAGGTTTTCAGACTCAATAACCACTGTTCCATTGATATTATCAGGTGTTAAATCTTAGAGGAAAGTACTGACTCACCTTTGCCTTAGTAAGAGCTTCGGTTGGATCCTTGGATAAAAGATTAAATTTTCAGAGCAACCACCCGGCATCCATGCATGCATGGAGGATTTACCACGTCGAACAAGAATTAAGAATATGACAAAAAAAAAGAAGAGGAATTGAGAACGTGGCGTGATAACTTACGAGCTCAAGGAAAAATCTTTAGAAGAAGGATCGAAAGAAAGTAAAATATCAGCTCGCTATTCTTGAGCATAATTTGCAATGAAATCATCACATGAAATGTAAATTGTAAATACTTACACGTCCTTTGTTTGTTGGGGAGCTAAAAACATAAAAGATTGGGACCTTTAAATACCCCAGAATTTTTTTTAAAATGTAAACCGAGTCAAATACCATTTTCTAGATTACACTATATATCGGCGGCTTAATATGTAGGCAATCACTCGTCGCCTCAAAAAGTAGAAAAACTTGATGTCTCCAACTCGCCGACGAGCACACGAAATTTCCTGCCTCAAATGCCCACCATTTTCCACAAGTGCAATTCTCAGTCTGCTCATACAAAAAGCCTTCACCTTCTTCAGCCCGGCCCCTCCGAAATTCCAAAAAGTAGGTTGTTTACTTTAGTCACACTTGATATTTCTGTAGATCCTTCTAACGAAAAGGGTTGAACCCAGATAACCAACCGCACCTGCAAATAGCAGGTTTTATACGTAAGAAATAAATTCGAGGTGAACTGTTAATTTACTTTGACAGGACTAATCAAATAGCTCCACGAACTAATTGCTTCCACCTGGATTCCATGAAGCTAAGATCAATAAAATATATGAACTCACCGCAAAGCATTCCCAACCCCAGACAGAACATTAGAGTGTAGCCAAAATAAAAGCTGGTTTGGAAGAACCCCGACATCTTTGTCTTCACATAATAATAGTATATGGAATAGAGGTACACATATACAGCCGTTGATGCAGCGGAGAAGAATGAAGTCCACTGCCAGTGGTAGTTCTCGGCATTCAAGAGAAAATATGTACCGACAATTGTAACGCAGATGGTGACAATTATGAGAATCACAAAAACCAACAACATAAAACCGTAAACATAATACACCTACAGAAATACAAACAAGAATTTTGTGAGACAAAGTATCACACAAGCATTTGCAGTAAACATTTTGAGATGCAACTATTCTTTTCTAAGAATAAAGCTTTTGCTAGAATTAGTGAGTTCAGGCTCTCCTTCTTCCTTTATGTACAGTCTATAGAAATATATGAAAGTTGCTTTAAAAAAACACAATTCATTCCTAAGAAGAAAACACTAAATGCCTTCAAGTAAATGCCAAACTACTAGTTTGAAGGATGTTAGTTTGCACTTTCATGCCTTACCTAAAAGAAAACCCAAATTCTATTGGTTATGTTTATGAAAAAGGGAAAAGCATGAGCAAATAAGTTGAGAAGTACTTCAAAGAAAATATATTACCTTGTAATTCCAAAAGGAGGTGAAGACAAAATACATTTCAATAAATATGCTTCCAAAGGGAAGAAGCCCACCCATTAAGGATACAATGGACGGTGTTAGGTACCATTTCTTTTCAGGAATTGGACGAGGAATGGTTTTCACACGACAGGGGTTGTTTGGAGCCCCACTCCAATTCCTACCAACCACAGTACCAAGAAGTGCCAATGGGAATGAAATAAACGCCCAAATGATGAACACCACCACCATTGTTCCAAAGGGAATAGCAGCAAGGGATCCATAAAATATTGCAATGGTGTTCAATATGAACCCAATGCCAAAAACCAGAAATGGGAAAAGCGATGCAGTCAAAATCATCGATTGGATCCAGCTTTTACCTATGAAATGTAAAATTAAGTCAAGGGAAAAAGTTAAAATATTTTATGGCAATCTATGTTTTCTCATTTCACAGTTAACAACATTGAGTAAAACGATTTAAGAGAGTAATATAAGAATCTTTTATCAAGAACATACCACCACTTCGAGAGTAGAGTCCACCGCTAACATATCCAGAAATGAACGATGTAAGAGCATAACACACTATGAAAGTGGTGACAATTGCTCCACGCCTGTGCAATAACACTCGCTATAAAAAACAACAATAAAGAAATGAACTAGAAGCTAAGGACACATTTATGGATATACTATTTTGAGAAATTTTAAGCACACTGATATACTATTGATAAACATACCCAACATAAAGCATCCCTATTATTGCCAATAGGATAACAATAAGAACAAGAGTCACCAGCTGAGCCCCTGTACCAACAACTGCTGAGAGCAAAACTAAACTGCGAGGAGAGCGAAATACATCCCCATGGACCAGCTTCCACCCAGATTCTTCATTAACATCCCTCTCCTTCAGAGGACATGAAAAATTGAAAATATTAAAAAGATAAATAAAGCTTTTCCCACTCATCTGAAAGTGAAAATTTGCTATAATCTTAGATGCAACATGGAGGAGAAAATAACCAGTGTTTCCAAGTCATCGTCTTCACGAGCATATTTTGCATAATCATTTCTCAGTGTTCGCATCAATATCATTGAAACAAGACCGGTGAGGAAAATCACCATCATAAAGGAATTAAATATTGAGAACCAATGAATCTGCCACAAATTCAGGAATTAAAAAATTGTCATATAACTCAATGTTTGAAATCAAAGAAAAGTGCAATTGGTAGGCAGATCACCTGGTGTTCAAAGAATGGATAGTCCAAGTATACATCAAAACGTCGACCAAAACTAACATTTGTTGCCATCCATTTCACAGAATATGTCAACTCCAATGTTTTCCCTACCTCCAAAGGCTTCAAGTTATCCTGTGTGATATTGAACTGTATAATCTGAAAGAGAAAAGAAGGATCATCAATATCATCATAATTAAAAGTAAAACACAAAATCATAACTCAAAAGAAATAAACCTGATCCCCGTTGTATCTGACAAAGAGATTCTTGTGGGTAAAGAGTAAATGTTTGTTATCATTGCTTTTTTCAGGATGAAACTCTCCCACAAAACCTATACATCATCAGAAAATGGACACAAGTAAAAAAAGTGTCGGACCCATGGGGAACAAAATTGAGCAACAATCAAATATTCGTACCCCAAGCAGGTAAGTCATCTGCCTCCCGCAATCATCAAACATAAGGGAAATGGAGGCAAAACAGCAGGAACCACCAAAATCATTACTCCATATGGGCATAAAAATTGATGAATTTTGACAAGTAAAGAGTACTAAACAAAAACACATGTTAGTTAAAGACATACCCATAAAGAACTCAAACCAGTATGCATTTTCAATAGCATCTTTAAACTGTATAACTTTTGCTGCATCTAGTTCAAGTTCACAAATCATACCACGCTCAACATTCTCTGTCGAAAAATGATTCATGCGCATGTTGAGTGTAATATTACTTTGACAACCACAATGACAAAGGTCAAACTATCAAACATAGCATCTGAAGGATAATGTGCATACTCTGATATTTGATATCAATTTGGCTGTCAATCAGCTCATTTCCTCCCAGAACTTCACCGAGACCACCCCACTTGTGAGTAGGGTTCGTACCTGGTTGGCAAAATGGAAGGCTGTAATAGTTATATGTCTCTTGAGGATTATTGTAAGGTCCAACCTTATTCACCCACAGTGTGACAGGATCATCAGCTTGGTACTGTTAGAAGAAATCACGCAAAGATGATTCACATGCAGTACAAACTAAAAGCTTGATCACCAATTTCACAACATCTAAAAAAAGTAAACATATAAAATATTGATTCCAGTAAAGAAGCCACACAGACTAGAGACCAAGAAATGAAGTATAACACCTGCAATTGCACATCAGATTCCATTAAGCCAAAAACTAGTTTAGAAGCTTAGAGATGCGCAGGTATAAATACATGGTACAATGGTAGAAATATATCTAGAAATATAAATAGGTGCAATCATACAAGACTTAAAAATGGTGCATATTCTTAAAATGGAGGCGCATTCTCCTTTAAATCCACCAATTCCCTTCCAAGGTATCGTATTTAGCACACCATCATGGAACGGTGATCAAAACCAGCCCCCCACCAAACCCAAACCCATCCCCACGAGCATAAAACCCTAATTTAGTGTAGAGATCAGGAACCAATCGATAGCCAATTCACCAAACCACAAAAATCCACAAACCCCGGAGCCGAAATGGAACGCAGATCAAACAATGACCACCAGAACGATCCAACGCCCATCAACCGTATCCAACCCCAGCTTAGATCGGAGGCAAAGAAGCTCCGAAAAGAACAAAACCCGTCCAATCGCCAGTCCGAAGGGCAACAACAAAAGCAAGACGAGGGTCTGAGAAGTTACCTTGTGGTCAGACTCGGAGGCAAGGGCGGGGCCGGCGAAGCAGACGACGGCGAGAAGAAGGACGGCGGAGGAGGCGAGAGATCGGACGGCGGGCATCATTCCGGCGGCGGATCTCGGCCGGAGGTGGAGCGAAGTCTCGGGGCGCAGACGAGTCGGGAAAAAAGGAGGCATTTTTATCGAGGCGAGTTTATTAGATTTTGCTCCTCGTGCTTTATAGTTTTGTGAAAAGGGTGCTTACTTTTGTCGTATTTCGTTTTTGCCCTCTGTTTTCCTTTTTTTGGTTTTTTGGAAAGGTGGTCGCGAGAAAGCCGAATAATTTGTGGCCCATTTATAAATGGGCTTAATGGAGATGAGTCCCAGTAGTGAGCTCAATCTTGGCCCATTAATGAATGGACTTCTAGTGAGGAAATAAACACGTTCATTTCATCTACTGCTAATTCGTTATTGTCCCCGACATTGATTACAATCTTAACATGATCATACACCAAAGAATGGTGTATAAATTTAACTTCTTTAAAAAAAAAAAGAAAACATTGCACCTTAATTATTGATTGCATGACTATTATGATTCGTAACTTAAGCACGAGCCACTTAAGTGGTCCAAACACGAGGGAAACAAATTAATCATTACAAAAAACAAATGCCGGTAGATAAGCATCATTAACGTGGAGCCTACCTGCCTAAATCCTGTATGAGGCTTCAATAAACAATATTAGGCAAATGCTAACATCAAAGCGCCCACTGGAGTTGGCCGTCATTACGATACCTGTATCTGCATTTTTCTCTTCAATTTTTCCAGGAAGATTTTGAATGAAAGAAAGATTTGTATACACAAACAAGCAGGCCTCGCCGGAAAGCACTGATCACTCCAACTAATTTTTGGCAATTTTCTACATGAAACGCTCGCACCTCCTACTCCTCGAATGTTGGCAGTGATAACTGTGTCAAACTAAATGCATGCCCTTCACCCTCTTCTTCAGCACTCTTGTTTGTATGGTAATTTTGTTTTATGAAGATATATATCATCAGATGCTAGCTAATAGCAAAATTAGCTTCGATTTAATTACCAGATAGCTCGGTAGAATCCAATAGTGGCAGACAATAAATCTTAAATTTATGGCTTAAGTAGACTATTCATAATTTACAGCAATAAGCTTGGTGATTGATGATCATCATCACTAAATCAAATATATAAACATTAGTAATACATGTATGCGTAGGTACTTCAAATAGAAATAAACAATATATATATGAATCAAAAAATCAGATCAAGCAGCCACCGGAACAACTCGGGAGGAGATAGGACTGGCCGGGGAGAAGACACGGGCAGGCAGGGCGGCGGCTGTGCTGCGGCTCCGCCGGCACGTTGAGAAGATGCTCGACTTTGCAAAGGCCAACACGGTAAGCACCGCCGACTTCACCTTGCCGATGGACCTCCGGAGCTTCCCCTTCACACCCTTGGACGTCGACCTCTGCCCCTCAAACGACAAGTTGTAGCTCTTGAGGAAGATCTGCCTCTTCTTCGCCCTCTCCATCCTATACTTGTGATAGGAATACGAAAATGGGTAGTACCCATCTCTAAGAGTAAGATCACCTTCACCTTCTCCATCAACCCTTCTTCCGCTCAAAGACTGCTTCATGCAGTTCTGCCCAGTCCCACCTCTAGTGCTCTTGTTGGCAGCTAGCTTAAAAGGTGATCTCCTATGGTAGCTCTTGCCACAAATTCCTTCCTCCCCCTCCTCCTTGTGCTGGTTTTGATGCTTGTCTAGTTGCTGGTACTGGTAGTACAACTCTAGCCGCCGGCGGCGGCGGCTAAGGGACATTGCGGCAGGGGTGGAGGCAAGGGTCATGACAGCAGCAGTAGCCATGTTTTGGTCACTCACTGATCAGCTGTTGTGATCATGGGAGCTTGGGATTTTATATGGATCGCTGGGCCAGTCTTGTTCACGCTCGCTTCCAGGTAAGGGGGCTGGCCGGCTTTTGCTTTTTTTTATGAGATGGCCATGGAAGAATCCGTATTTGATCAGTAGTGTCTTGATCACGGCGGCCAAAATAGACCACAGTAGCTTGAAAGAGGGATAGTCTTGAGGTCTCCCTTTGTAGAAATCATACTAGTTTAGTAGTTTACCTCGTTTCTACCGTTTAATGGGTGTAGTCGTATAAGGCGTCTGGGAGGAATTAGGATATATGACCTTAGTGTGCAGCGGACAAGTATTAAAGCTGGCAAAACCCTTATATTTGGTGATAGAATATTGCATGTCTTTCAATTTCACAGCCGTGTTCAACGCGGAACAAGCAGTTGTAGAAAAATGTAGATCAAGCAAGGGGGTCAAATCGGAAGTCGGGGCTTGCAGTTTCATCGTTTGTTCATTCCCAAGCAGATGAAAGGGTAAGGAGCGTTTTGACTTTTGAGAGGGCACCAAGTCAAGTTATATGAATGGCAGGTTCTTGAGTTCGGCCGTTTGCTTCATTACAAATTAGTGACTATTTTGTTGATTACAGCTGAAGCAGACCCAGCAGCCAAGCTCAATCTTATCTTCAAATACACATCATCATTTACTTAATAAATAAATCGTCCTCATTTTTGTGGAGATTAATGTGATAGAAGTTGGATTCTGAGTACCCAATTTTTCCAAATCATATTTGGACTGTTTTATTTTCAGCTACAAGTGATCTCCGAAAATGTCACACAGCTTAAGAGTCTTGAACTACTTAAAATTAATAGCAAAAGCCAATGCGAGTAATATAATAGCATCAAAATCTCTGCATGCTTTTTTATATAAAAAAATATCTTGCATTTTAATGTATGATATCATTAAGAACATAAAAAATTATACTAATATTTTCAGAGTCAAATTCCCATGCCCCGATTGAATTCATTGTGCAGATATATAAAGAGGAAGCATCGTGCCAAAGTCAATGCTAGATTTGATATACAGTAACAATGCTCTGATGTTGATTTATTCCTTTTGAATCTTTCGCCTCGCTCTTATTTTTTTCTCAAGAATACTATAACGACAATTTCTCTATGCGATGAACTTTGGACAAAAATCAGCTATAAAATTTCGATTTTCTCATTCTCTGTCATCTTCTCTGTTCTCCCATCCCTATATTTTTTTCTCGTACCTGTAACCACTCTCTCAAACTCCCATAAGATTTTCTACCCTATATGTACACGCTCCACCTCCCACGAACCTTCAGTACTTAGAAGAGGACAAAGCTCCAAGCCATTTTATTTGGCCGAGTAACTTACAACCTTTACCTTGAGAGTAAAAAGAAAAAGAAAAATGAACTTTAAGACCTTTGTGTTTTATTGGCAGAAGGGACCATTTCTCTTGGTTTGGCGGTGCTGCATGGGAAGAGGCTATCAGGAGATGAAAACAAAGTGCGACGGCCCCCGTTTGTAAAGCTGACTATATCACCTTCGTATCATTTTACTTGAAATTGCATTGCAGTAACTTCTCCCACCGAGTCACCAGAATGGATGGAATTGTTACATATATTTTTCAATATATTGAGAGACTTGACTGGGAAGTGCCCACATATGCATGATTCACTTTTTTCAAGCTTAATCTAATATTTAAGCTTGTGGATATTCCTTGATCTAGAATGGGATGTGCCCCCGCAGTCAAATGGTCATTCATGACTCCCAACCAGCCTCTGCCTACATTGAGACTGTAAAATCATCAACACAAGGTGAACTGTTTTTAATTGTTTTAAAAAAAAAACAAAATCAGCTGTGTTTCGGTTTTCCCAGTAGCAGTAAAGAAAGCATTGAAGAAAGAGGATGTACACATTTATATGGCTGCAGGGCAGGCAATGTTAATATCCATATACTGTAGAGATTGATTTTTCCGTGACCATGCTATCTAGATAGTTCCATTGCTAGTGCTCCTTTGTCTCTATTTCTGCCACGGTTTTTAGCTTCTTTGTTTCACTACCGCCGAATCACAAACCACCCCATTGCTTACAAGGATATAGCTTTCTCTCTGTTTCCCTGCAACAAAGGCTTCCACAATCTAAACTAGGAGAAAGATGTTTGCGGGTGGGCAAATGGCAGAGAGTGTTGCCAGAAATGATGGTGGTCCCTTTACAAAGCAGCTCCCTGGGAGAGAGAGCTTGAGCACCTCTAGGAGATGGGGGAGGAGAAGGATCCCAGAGAGCAGCTTCAAGCAGATGGAAGGTCTGGACTTCGTTTCCAAAAATGGGTTGTCGATGAGCAAGAGAGTGATGGTGGTGGTTGATCACTCTAGCACTTCCAAGCAAGTAGTAATGTGGGCACTAACTCACGTAGCCAACGAAGGGGACTTGCTCACCTTGTTTGAGGTCATCTCCCCACACAAGGCGCATAAAAAACCAGTTCTCGCTGACTCTTCTCCTCACCTTGCCAGCTCCCTTGAGTCCCTATGCAAAGCTTGTCGACCAGAGGTAACAGTCTCACACTAATATGCATGGTACGAAGTAATTAGATTTTCTCGTTCATAGCTAAGTATTTGTTTGCTCGTTAATAATTTGCATGTCAATCGAACATTTTTCGTGTTGGTTTCTGTTCATAGCACTGCCCAGCGTATCACTTTTCCTTGTGTTTTTGTCACATTTAAGGTGGAAGTTGAAGCTCTGGTGGTACAAGGGCCCAAACTGACCACCGTTCTTACCCAAGTTAAGAAGCTTGAAGCGGCTGTTTTAGTCTTGGGTCAGAAAAAACCTACTGCTTTAAGTTGGTAGGAGTCTTGTCGTCCCATATAAATCTGCCTAACATCTTTGCTTGATTCTCATTCTTTATCAAACTTATACAAGAATCATGTTGGCCTTTTGAAGTTTAATTCCAAGTGCTAGTGATGAATTTGTGGAGAGCTGCATCAGCAAAGCAGCATGCTTGACCATGGCTGTTCGGAAGCAGAGTGGAGGACTTGGTGGCTACTTGGTTAGCACTAGATGGAAGAAAAACTTCTGGTTGTTAGCTTAGAATGGAAAAACCATTTGTATTCAGAACAGCGATTCGTTAGATAAAACAACTTCTACATCTACATTTTCCATAATCGTGAAGTAGTCGTCCAAATGAAATCGTGGAAACCTCCTATCAATGGCTATTCCGTGTTCATAGATCAGCGTAATTTTTCAACAGATGTCTTTCTTTCACAAAAACGATTGGTCCATATTGATCCGACTCAGATTGTTCGCTTCAAATGGTAGCCAGATGAATCCACGGACGGAAAGTTTCCTTGTTCCTATTGATTGGTGTGAAATTGCAAAAGCCAAAAGGTCTAGAACAAACCAATTCTTGGAAGTGTCTACAAAAATGGTAAAAATGACAAAATTATAGCGCTACCCCACCATTTCGGCACTGAACTCATTAACCATATCGCGCCACAATTCTGTAAATCTTATCGTCCATTGTGGCAATGGCTAGAAAATTGAGTGTTTTGTATCTTGCAGAGAGACTTCTACAATTTCCCGCCTGCTGAAACAGAAGCAGAAAATGTGGGAAGATGGACATCTTACCCAAATGCAAAAACACCACCCCAATCGTTTAACACTAGTCTACAATTACGGCGAGAAAATTATATGCACAAAAAGGAATGTGTATAAAACAAGTATCAGTTAAGTATAAACTAAAAATTCACTTATAACTTCCCCAAGTAGATAATTACGCTTTAACTGGAACATGTCAAAACAGACATGGGTAAATAAAAACCCGCCTTCTACGCTAAATGGGCTAAAGCCAATTTAGCTCATCTCTATCTTAAACTTTATCATCTAGTTTGTCATTTACAAGAGGCAGCATTTCCATAAGACTGCGAGGGGTATGTGGAGTTCGAGGAGTTATTGGTGTTCCAGGGGGCTGTTGTGCTAACATATGTCTCACATACCCATAGAATGTGCAGCCGAGAAGTGTAATCCCACATCCAAATGCGTTAAGTGCAGGAATTGGGTTCCTAAAGATAAGCCACGAAACCAATACGGCCACTGCAACCTGCATGAGACAACCAAAAATCCAAATGAAATTCATAAAATGAAATACTACCTCATTTCTTAACATGTATAAACATACGGGCAACTTTGGGCAGGCACTGTTACAGCAATTAATCACAACACCTACCATAATGAATCAAGTTCAAAAAAACACATTATCATCCATGTAGGCCATGGATAAGGTAACTGAATTGATGTTTCAAGGATTTCAACACACAACAGGAGTGACTTTCAGAGTACCACAAAGATCCATATTAAAAAAGGTATGAAGAGAAAGGGATGTTTAATACCTTAAGATTACCAGCGACATTGAAAGTCACTGCAGTTGTAGAATGGATCACATAGAAGATAGAAAAATTGAGACAAAAGGCTAAAATTCCTGAGCTGAAAATTATGAGCAGGGACGAGTTAATTGACTGATGAGTATAAAGCCATGTTAAGACACCTGGACCTTCAAGTACCATAGCTGGAATCGCCAGTATCATGGTTGCACAAGGAGCCATGTAGTAGACAGTGTTTATACTGCAAAACAAAAAAAAAAGACATTGTAAGAATGAATAGGAGCAACATATCGGCCATCACACTACCAAAAAACAAAATGAAAACTTCTTACTATTAAACTAAGTAAAAGACCGCAATAGAATTCTCAAAAACATATCAAGAAAAGCACTAATTTAAAAACACATTTACAATGTTCTTGATAATTCCTACAAATTACTGAAGTAAATAAGAAAAAAGGAAACTTCAGTTTTGTTACTGGAAGTGCTCAGAGGTTCAACTTTGCTGAAAGAACTTGATTCTGTACTTTATATAGTAATATTAGAAGAAAAAATCACCTTCCAATATCAACAGCAATTACCTCCTTAATCTATAAATACATGCTTGAACCAAGCCAAGTGTATACCAGAATGCAACTCTAAATCTTAAGTTCAGGACACAACCAGAGCGCTTAAGGCAACTCAGAAACAGGTACCTGAAAAGGTACTTCAAGGCAACCACCCTTTTCAAGAGACACTAAAACACTTTCCATCTCTAAGAAGAAAACAAAAACAGATGAAAGCAGTATCTAGTAGTAAAAACCTAGACAAACTAATTACCTGTCAAACTTATATCCATGTAACAATGCCTCTGCAAGGATGGTTTTTGTAGACGTTGCAAGGCAACCAAATAGTGCTGCAAAAAATCCAAATACATTGAAACTAAGCTCTGTAACGGATGTAAGAAGTATTCCCCCCACAATGGGTATCAAAGATGTCCAGATTCGCCAGTCAAAGTACTTCCTCCACACTAGCCACTGCAATACCACTGGAACGAATACAAAAAATTAGGAAAACAGTTATAGTTGGGTGAGATAAAAGTTTAGAAGGCTTTTGAAAGATTCAATTGGATTCAAATTTTGATAAATGTATAAGACAAAAGTACAACTGACAAACAATTTACCATGATTAAATACTCACAGATAGAAAGGTATACTTTCTAACATTAATGATGATAGTGAAAAAAATATCTATAAATTAGCGCTACTCGCATACAAGCAAATTGTTTTGTTTTTAACAACTCCATATATCCATACCTTATAAACTAAAATCTAAAATCTACTAGTTGTATTGCCATTTCAAGGAAAAATCAGAATAATCAGTAAAAACCTGTAGTTGCTGGAGTAAAGGATTTTATTGTCTGCATAAAAGACACTGGGATGAACCGCAAGCTCACATTTCCCAAGACAATATTGATGCAGAACACAAATGACATTGGGAATATTCTTCTCCATCGATCATCCGGCTCGACCTCAATCAAAGGTTTAACCTTAAAAACTACGATAACCAAGTACGCTCCAATAGCAGAACATATGAAGTGAACGCATGAAACCGTCAATGGAAAAGTGAAATCCAATTTCTGTCCAAAACGCACAGAAAATAAGTCTCACCGTTCCAAACCATCCTTCTTAGAAACACGTCAAAAGGAACAATTACCAGAGAACGAATTGGATTCATGATCACATAGAACCATTAAACCATTCGAAACATTCAAATACAAAATTACAAAATGAAACAAATACATCAATCAAAAAAGGCAGAGCATCGTGTAATACAAAGGAGGAACAGATCAATTACGTAACAGACATATATAATCAAAACCCAGGTTGTTACTAGAATCAAGAGTCAAAATACAAAACTTCACCAGTGACTCCAGTCTTCATACAAAATAAGAAAAAGGAAAAAGGTATATGTAAATGTGTACAAATGCCAAAGCAGGATTTCAGACAGACACAAAAATTGAACGAATTATAGATCTGAAATCTCAAACTATCAAACATACTAAAGCTAAGCAGCAACACATTGCCGAAACGATTCCCAAAAAAGTTAAAAATAAAAAAAAAATCTAACCATCCTGAAGCCTACTGCCACAACAGTTCAAAATAAAGCAGCATCCAGCCACCAATATTTTAAAAAAAAAATATCAACCGACCAATTCACATAAATATCACACACCATGGCATTCGCATAAAAAAAAATTAACCGACTGTCAAATTCAAGCAAAAGCAGCCACCTTTCACCCACAAAAGCAGATTCAACGACGAGACACGACAATTCAAATAACCCTTCACCACATAAAAACCCAAAGCCCAGCAAAAAAAAAAAAAACGATAGAAACAAACCTGAAAGATCCACTTGTTGGTAATGATCACCGTGACATTGAACGCCCACCATTGGAGGATGGCGAGAAGGGACCGGAACACGCTCCACCACGCCCGCGCCTCCTCCATCGATCCAAGGATCCTCCCCAATCCTCACCCAGGCCGCCGCCTCCACCCGCCCACTTAACAATCTCGAAGGCAAAAGATATGTATAGAAGAAGACGCACAGCAAACAAAAAAAAAACTGCAGAGGTAGGAAGATTTTTTTTTGAAAAAAAAGGGGATTGGCAGAGAAACGGAATGGGGATGGGAGCGGTAACGGATCTCTATTCCTCCATGGGGATGGAGGACTTTTGGAAGAAAGCTCCCTGTGCTTCTTCTTCTTCAAGACACCGATTCCATCCGAGCACTCGTATCGCAAAAAGGCTTCATTTTTATTGCGCTTCTTGTGGGGCCTGGGTTTGGACTGCGTAAATCGGATCTGGGTTGGATTTTGGCCCCTTTTTTTCCCATCCAAGAAAAACCGGTTTTTATTTCGTCAAAAATTTAAAAAAATGTAAGATTTATCCAAATTTACCTTTAGGTAGATTTAAACTGATTATGCAGATAAATATTTACACAAATTTAAATTTATCTATTCAGGTGGATAAGTTTTAAAAGATTATGACGAAAAGATCATTAATATTCTAAATTTATAGGAAGATATTTAAAAAAAAGAAATTAAAAAAATATATATTTGTTGTTCCATATCTATCAAAGGAAATTGGTAAAAAATTGAACTTGTCATCATTTATGGAATAAAAGGGTTCCAATATATATAAAAAATCAAATCTAATTGTTTAGTGGGACGGTAAAAAATTTGTAAAAAAAAAAAAAAAGGGGGAAGGAACACGAAGGAAGAGGAAATTCTATCGATGATTGGCACTACACCTACAGAACTTGCTTTGTAGAAGTTGCTGCCATCTAGACCTAACAACAAAAGTTGCCCTTGTCGGAGTTTATCGTTGCTGAAGTCCTGCTACCATCCAGTCGGAGTCATCACTAACGCTTGATGAGCATTGCTTATCCGCAACATATCTAATCCAAAGGGGGTTTTTGTATTTGTTTTATGGCTATTTTTTGACCGACGCCGGTCATTCTTGATGTTGCTGTGGTGTCCAAAGTGAAACTAATGAAGTAATCTACAAATCCAAGTCGAGTTCTACCGAAATTTGTTATCGTCTTCGCCAAAAAAAATTCTATAGCAGGAAACCGCAACGAAAGGCTGATTTTGTGATAGATTTCTGACCAACGCCGGTCATTCTCGGCCTAACTGTAGTATCCAAAGTAAAGCCGATAAAATAATCTACAAACTCAAGTCGAGTTCCAACGGAGTTTGTCATTGCCATGGCAATAATAGGCCCATCAGAAAAGGGAGAAAACAGTCCCCCGCTGCTGAATTCTTGTGGTTGCCTTGGAGCATTGTTGCCATTGCAACCTTGTTGTTATTCATTACCTTGCTCCCTTGTGAAACTTGGGAGTATTACCGACAGAGGGTCATTTCAATGTACTCATTGTTGCTACCATCTTAAATCTTAGTGTTCACTCTGCCGAGGAGCCCATGAACCACATGAGTCCCTACTTTGGGAGTGTCATGAAGAAGAATAAGTGGACTTGGAAGGAGAAAAGAATAAATGGATCTTTCTTACCCATTTACCCGCCAACTGACTGATTAGCTTGCCTGGCTTGACCGTGTCCACATCCATTTGTATGTCAAAGGCTTGACCAACCTAGATTTGAGGAGTTCTGAACCCTCGGTGTCCAACAAATTTTCATTATTTTGTTCATAGCGAAGAAGTAGAATTCTTCATCAAAGCATCACAAGGGCTAATTTCAAAGCATTTAAGGAACAAATTATATATGGAGTCAAAAAAGTTAAAGTGAGAAAATTTTAACTACAATTTGTAATGTGTAAAGGAATTAAAAATTAGTAGATTGTGAGTACCAATCTCACCGTGAATTGACTTAGGGAATCGAGCTCAACCCTATGGAACCACGTAAAATTCCGTATGTGTTGTTTTATGTTTTTATGTCCGTGACATTTTATTTTTATTACATTGTTTCTTTACGTGGCAAGGATGCCTCGGTCCCACTGAACCTTCAAACCCAAATCGAAAGAGGCTATCTGCAAGGGCAAACAATCTTGTGTTCAAACAATTTACACTCTTACTTTTATTATTATTTAATTATGGATTTATATTAACATTAAATTTATTAAAAATCATATTCTCTAATAAGTATTAATTCAAAAAGTACCTATTAATTCTAGAGCCTTTTGTCTAATATTAGCTTATTTTTCATTATTCATACAAAATCAAGATAGGTACATTAATTTATATTTTTTGTTAATTTTAATATATATATATATATATATATATATGATTGGTGTTTAATTTTAAAATTTTAAATTAAGTACCGATATAATATATGTATTAAAATTAACTAAAAATAAATATTAATGTATCTAGTCTTGACTTTGAATTTTAAATTAAAAATGTATTTTTTAAAACCGAAATCTTCCAAAATAACTCGAACAAGTTAAAAATATGGATCAATTTTATTAAAAATCTATAATTAATTTTTATAAAACACAATAAAAAGCTCTTTAAATATAAAAGTCGATAAAGGTCTATTTGATTGGCATAAAAATTATAATGACTCAGCCCAAAGTGCAACTTAATGAGCCTAAGTTATTTTTTTTAAAAGTGATTAACCATATGGGGCTAAGTCATTTATTTAAAAGTTATTAATCAAGTTAAAATTTATAGTTCATTCTCATTTATAAGTAGGATTTTAGCATATTAGGTATTAGATGTGGAACTAAATTGAACCTACTTTAGAAAATTTTATCCCAAAATTCCAACACTTTCTTCGTGGCTAGCCCTAGCACTTTGTTCGTTGCTAGCCCCAGCCAAGCAACGGTAGCATAACCAAGATCTGTAGTCTACCCCGCTATCTAATACGAACGATTCGGCTTAAAATGTAATATAATGAGGTTAAGTCATTTCTTTAAAAGTGGTTAACTAAGCTAAAATATATAGTCCATTCTCACTTATAAACACAGTTTTAGCTAAATAGATATTAAATGTGGGATTAAATTAAGGGATCTCATAAAAATAATATAAATAAAAAAATTCGTATAAAATAGAAATATAATAAGATAAAATAACATGAAAATTTTAAAAATTTCATTAATATGTTTGCATAGTAGGAAAATAAAATATTTTTTCTCGTATATATGCCTCTCAAATTTTTCCTCAATTTTTTTTTAATTTTCATAAAAAATATTGTTTTGTAAATTTTTTACAAAAAAATACTTTGACTTAAATTAAAAATTAATTTGATTAATTTTCAAAAATAATAAAATTTATGATTTTCAAATTTTTACATTTTTTCATGCAATTTTAAAATAACCAAACATATCCTAAAAATTTTAATCCTTAAAATATTTATTTTTTAATAAAAGACAATTAAAATAAATTTTACGTATGCCCAGTCTATTTACTTGGTCTTTGACTAGTTCGAGGTTATATATACATATATATATATACATATATATATATATATATATATATGAATATATAATATATAATGATATATAAAATAATTTAATAAAGGATATATATCTGTAAATATTTAATATATACTATAACATGATAGATTTTTTTATGCTTTGTCGTGTTTCAACATTATCTGGCATGGTATTACACACATCTCACTATATATGAGATATTTTCTCCTTCCCTTTTGTCTTGTGTTCACATGAAAGTCTGTCCATCATTTTTTATTTATTTTTTACTCGCTCAAAACTCTTTGTTTTTATTTCTTAGATAAAACTAAATATTAACTAATATTTACATTTAATTATTTAAAATAAGTATTTTTAACTAATTAAACAATATTAACCTATATATACTTTTAGTTTTTTTAAACACGTATTTTTAAATAATTAAATATCATTATTTAAAATGTAATTAAAAAAATTCTTCATATTATAAAATTATTATATATTTATGTATCAAACTTTATTATATCGAAGTCCGTCCCTAGTTCGGGCCGAGTAGTATAACTCGATTGAGTCAATGCAATGCCCCGAGTACGTACTCGAAGTGGAACCAATCCATATTTCATCTTCGTGCGCTAACCGGTCAAGTCCCAGATCGAATATTCGGAAAAAATTCGCACATTTTTTACTGCCCAGAGATCTAAAGATTACACCTTAGGATTTCGTAAATGGGCTTTGATTTTTGATGGTCTTGCCCTACACATAATTTAATGTCTACATCCAAATCAAAAGATCTAGTATATAATTAAAATATTAGATCCAAAACAGGTGTATATTTCTTCAACACGTCTAAAAAAATGCGACCTGTTTTGCATGGGTCAATATATTAAGGAGTCTGCACAACCTGGGAGGCTTGGGTGCAAATTACTGCAGCACAACAAAGGTACGTGAAAACTGCCTCCTATTTCCTTCGATATATAAACGGAATATCATCAATATTTGCAAATAAGCTTCAGTCTTGTTTTACGGGGGCGTGATATATATATTCAGTGATGTCTCCCTTGACTGCTGTGGTTGGTGGAAAATTTCTCAGACTAGTTCATAAAATTGACAAGAAATGTGATGGAAGTTCGAGGAAGAAAATGGAACAAGACCTAAATCAATGCAACTTGGACATTAATTCCTTTCTTCGTATTCAGATTTCAGATCCAATGAAAGAGTTAGTAAACAAACGTGAATTGCAAGGCGGTTTTATATTCTTCATAAAAGATTAACATTTAATGGCTTTTTCTTAACGATCCAATGGAACTTGGCCAAACGTGAGCTGTGCCATTTGTAAACTTGTCAAGATGGAGTAAATGGTACCCACCCAATAAGCTTGTCAAGATTGGGGTGAAGTCAAGAGCTTGCCCACCTAATAATATTTGCATTTCAATACCCGCTTAATGTGATCTACCACTGCGCTTGCTGGCATAGCAAAAGAAGGGAGATAATCAATAAGCTCAAAGACCTTTCTTATTGCGAAGAGTAATGTTTAGGCCAATTATAGCTGCAATATTAATTAATAAGTATTGCTTAGTACTGCTTACTGAAAGTCCTTTAATTATTCTTTAATTAAATACGTTTATGAGCTATTATAACCTGTAAAAGAAGACAAAAAAATGCGGCAGTAGTTCAACTGACCATACATCAAAATGTGGTATTTGGTCCCATTTTTACTATTTTTTATCAATTTTTCTAGAAAAAAATTCAATATAAATATAAATCTAATTTTCGGTGTACCAAATTTGTTATTAAAATGTTAGCTGTAAAAACTTTAGGTAATTACACCAAATCAAGTAGGCATAAGATGAAGCTCTCTTTATTTGTCTTCAAGCACTATTTAACTTTAAATAGAACTTTTTCTTTGAATGGAGGATTTGAATAAGAAGAGGGCTCAAATGAGTGAACCGAACCGGGCTCGGCTCAACCAGCGAGCATGGGCCCATGCACAGTGGGTCCACATAAATGCGGGGCCCAACTCCTGATGTGGCATACCAGCTTTGAAAAAGTCTACAGAAGGGGGGAGGGAGGAAGGGAGGGGCCATCAACCGTCAAAAAGGGCAAAAGAGTCATAACAACATCCCAACCCCTCAAATCTTCCAATCCCCGCCCTCCTTCCCGCTTTCCCGTCCAAGTTCATCTGCTCCGCCCCTATCCTTCCCCCCAAAACCACCGCCACCGACGTCGCCGCCGTCGCCGCCGCCGCAGCCGCCGCACCATGAACACATATTCTCCTTCACCCCCGTTCTCTTCACTCCTACTCTGCTCCCATTACTCCGTTGACGCACCTTGTTGAGAGCAAACCCGACTGCCGACCATGGACGTCTCCACTTGCCAGTCCGGCGAGCAGACCTCCATCTCAAAATGCAAGAAGAAACGTAAAAGAGGAATCTTTGAAGTGAGCTCTTCCTCCTCCTCCTCGTCATCGATAAGCGCAGCGGTGACGTCATGGGCCGACCGGTCACTAGCCGACGCCGACCCGGAGCTCCAGACCATCATGGATGAGGAGAAGCAGCGGCAGTTCAAGGGGGTGGAGCTGATCGCGTCGGAGAACTTCGTGTGCCGCGCCGTCCTCGACGCCCTCGGCAGCCACCTCACCAACAAGTACTCGGAGGGGGTGCCCGGCGCCCGCTACTACGGCGGCAACCAGTTCATCGACGAGATCGAGCTGCTATGCTGCGAGCGGGCCCTGAAAGCCTTCGACTTGGATCCCCAACGGTGGGGTGTCAATGTGCAGCCTTACTCCTGCACCTCGGCCAACTTCGCCGTTTACACGGCGCTGCTGCTGCCCAAAGATCGGATTTTGGGGCTCGACTTGCCGTCGGGCGGGCATCTCAGTCATGGGTACTATACACCTGGTGGGAAGAAGGTGTCGGCCGCTTCAATCTTCTTTGAGAGCTTGCCATACAAGGTGAATCCTCAGACTGGGTACATTGACTATGAAAGGTTAGAGGAGAAGGCCATGGATTACCGGCCCAAGATCCTGATCTGTGGGGGCAGCTCCTACCCGCGGGATTGGGACTTTGCGAGGTTTAGGAGGATAGCCGACAAATGCAAGGCTGTTCTGATGTGCGACATGGCGCAGATCAGCGGTCTGGTGGCTGCCAAGGTAGGTCCTTTTCATATAATTTTGTTGAATCTTGCTCATAAGTTGCAGGTTTAATATTAGATGATTATCAAATATACGTGTCTCTAGTTATTGCAATTGATCATGTTGATCATGTCTTCAGATCGATATAGCTGTTCTAAATTTGCAGGAGTCTCCTAGTCCTTTTGATTTTTGCGACATCGTTACATCAACAACCCACAAGAGTCTTCGTGGTCCGAGAGGAGGCGTTATCTTTTACAGGAAGGGACTGAAGCCAAAACAATATAGGTCGGTTTTATGTCGAGGAGATGAAAATGAGAACTATGATTTTGAAGAGAGGATAAATTTTGCCGTCTTCCCATCTTTACAAGGTGGACCTCATGACAACCACATTGCGGCATTAGCAGTTGCTTTCAAGCAGGTAGCCACGCCAGAATACAAAGTATACATGCAGCAGGTCAAGAAAAATGCTCAAGCTTTGGCATCTTCGTTGCTGAGAAGAAACTGCAGATTGGTAACTGGTGGCACAGACAATCATTTGCTACTTTGGGATTTAAGAAGTCTGGGTTTATCAGGTAGTTTCAATATTGACAGTTTGATTGTTTTCATTACATGTCCGTCTGTTTCATGTTTTTGCCATTGATTTGGACCTGTATTAATATTTTTTGGTTTCCTCTGTTTACAGGTAAAAATTTCGAGAAAGTCTGTGAATTCTGTCAGATAACTCTGAACAAAACTGCTATATATGGTGGGAATGGTGCCGTATCCTCCGGTGGTGTAAGAATTGGCAAGTTTATCTGCTTACTTAGCTAATTTAATCTAATTTATTTCGACAGTGCTTTTGGAATTGGAGATCTTTATGCAGGTTATGGTCCTCGATTGTTCAGGTACGCCAGCAATGACATCAAGAGGTTGTCTAGAAAGAGATTTTGAAACAATTGCTGATTTTCTTCTGAAAGCTGCACAAATAACCAGTGCCATCCAGCGGGAACGTGGCAAATTACAAGACTTTATCAAACGTCTACAGGACAACAAAGATGCCGCTGATCTTCGGAATCGCGTTGAGGACTTTGCTTCCCAATTTGCAATGCCGGCTTTCGAGAATTAAAGGGTGAATGCTCAGCAGCAGAACAATTATTTTTATTTTTATTTTCTTTTTTGATACTTTGAAATTACGATAAATTTTCGTGTATAGGTTAAGTTACTAAAATAGATGGAGTTTTTGCACCTCTTTTAGAGCTTGAGGAAAGGAATGATTTTTGTATAAATACTGCAAGTATACCAATCTGCCCACGTATACAACTGTTGTAAAAAAAGAATAGATGTTGCTCTTTTCTGAACTTGGTTGTATGCCTATAAACTCTCAGGTCTCATCATCTGAAATTTTATATTACATCTGAGCTACAGAAGATCGTATAGTTATCATGTTTATTCAAAGCAATTTAGTAGGATTTATTACACCAAATAACATAGATAAATGTAAAAAATAAATAATTAACGTATTTATAGATTTTCAAATCAATTTTATACTTTTACTCATTTCATCTTAATTATTAAGGTAATTATAATAAAATTAATTTTAAAATATCTTTAAACTAGTGATTTTTTTAAAATCGAAAATCAAGTCATATTAATGTCGAAAAAATAAAATCTTATCAACACTTAGATATAAGCTTCATTATGAAAAACCCGATAAAAAAATCAAATAAAAGTGTATGTCGTATAAACTATATATGAAGTATAAATCACCTTAATTTTTCTATAAAAAAATTTTATATAGGGCTTACTGATGCAAGGAAGAGAGCCACCAGCAACTTGGCAACAAAATGGTATGATATGCGACGAATTTCTCACTCAATGCGTCACTCGGGGTTTCGTTCTTTTCCTACTGTTAAGCTTTGCATCAGATAAAAGCTGTTATGAGCTTTAAAAAAAGAAAAACGAAACATTTCAGCATCATCATCCGATGATCTGGGTCTAATATCTTTTCCACCGTAAATTAATGAGATTTTGTAGCCATGATCAAAAGCCCTCTGTTTTGATTTTCCGCCATTTCATCTAAAACAATGCTCTGGCCGGAGTGGTGCAAAGAGGTTGAGAAATGAAAAGAGAAATGAATAGTCAGAAGTAACACCGGCCAGCTGTGTACTTAAAAGTGGCCAACACACATGAACTACTCTAAATAAAAACAGTCAGGAAGATGGTCTGCTGAAAAAGAAAGCAGATAGAGTGAAAATGATATCGTCCAGGTCTCTAGCTGAAAAGCTGCATAGCCAAAGAGCAGACAATTTAGGAAGCTATAATAATGGCCATAAAATGATAAAAGTGCATCCTCCCAGAGCAGCAGCAGCAGACAAAAGCTTCCGCACTCAACTTTGCCCTCCAACGACGCCTACTTTTCAGGGTTCTTTGCTCAGACCGAAATAATTGGCCAAACAATTTTTTACCCTTGCAGGTAGTGCAAATTTCTTTCGCGGTCTATGACCCTTGTAGTCAATAAAATTTTTAAAAATTAGTATCATTGTTTCAGCAATATCTTTTCATCCGCTATATTAAATATAAATCTTAGATTATAATGATGATTAGATGATAAGAATAATTTTATCCAAGTCACAAAAATATAGTCATGTGATCTAAATAGATAGAAACTGATATTGTTATATATCAGCTGCTGTTGATACTACACAATCTAAAAAATTACACAAACAATAATACACTTTATACTTGTGAGAAATATAAAATGAAAGAGTGGGAAAACAAGGTCATTGTAAGAAGAAGCACAAAATATCGATTTGAAGAGGTAATAATAAGGGAAGAATAGATTAACCATTATTGCCAGCAGAGTTAACAATGACTGAGTAACAGCTCTGGAAAAAGAAATGACAAGGTAAAATACTGACTTAGTAATATATAAAGTTAATACATTCATATTTTTTCATGCCAAGATGTTTAATTTTTTATGATAAAGACGAAAATTTTGTGTTAAATTATCAAGCATCACCAAAAATATATTTTAATCCTCAAACACGAGGATTGACTTGTGTTTTCTTTAAAAGATCATTTTCTCCCATCCAATTTCTAGCAAAACTAGATCATTGTCTTTTCTTGTACAGCTAAAACACTAAATATACCATGAAATAACAAGGTTTGAAATATGTCAGCCAACAAATTACTAGCTTTGTTCTAATTTAGTACACGTTTACCCACTTGTCTCGACAAAAGAAAATACAAAAATTTACTGGTTGACCATTCAATACAACTTAACATACTATTGTGTCATTTAAGTGACAGTAGAAACAGAGATATCCTCAATGATTCCTCTCCCGTCGGAGGCGTCAAAGAAAAAGAAGTTCTTCAGAGGATCACCCTTACCTGATATGGCTTTTATAACTTCCTGAAAAATCATGCCAAAGAATCAGTAAATTATATCCATTTAACATGTGTCCCAATATTATCATATCCTCAACAATAATATTGGTCCATCAAAATTTCACCAAGTTCAAGTCCGAGATAGTCATCGTGGATACTAAAATAATGCACCGCTGATTGACCACCTTTTCTTATCCGTTATGGAGCATCCTCGTGAATTGACATTCATTTTCGTCACTACATTCCCATTGCTAGCTTAGTCCCAATTATTTTCTAATTCCCTACTGAAGCTCTCAAATTCAGCCAAAACCTAAGATTTTAGAAGCTTTTCAAAGAGTAGACACAGGAAGACAAGTTAAAGGTACTACACTTATTCCAACCTATGTTCCTAAAAAGACTGACCCAACATTCACCTTGGCTTTCAACTCGATACATTGAGGTTATCTATACTTGATTATTCACAAATTACTGAAAAAGGAAATTTCAAAATAAATAGCTTACCTGCCCAAGAATCCCTCCTATAATTGCACAAACAGCGGGGTGTTCTTTAGTGTTGACCAGAAGCCTCTCAATAAGCGTCTCTGGAACACGTGTCTCTCTCATAGACTGTATTGTTACTCACAAGTCTCAGACAACTCTAAACTCAACATGCTTGGTTTGAAGATATTCTAGCTTGATTAACAATACAACCATATAACGGATTACCTGTGCTTCACAAAGTTCCTTTCGAAGTTCTAAAATACTTGGAAGATCAGCAATTGATGTTTCACACGAATCACGCTCCATAGCTGATTCAAATTTCTCGATTACTGCATTAAGTCAGGCAGGCAATTTCACAACTCAATATGTACAGTTCAATTAAATAACTATAATAATATAGAATATAATGGAAACAATGTTAGGCATGCTCTTCTTCCCTTGTTCTAATATTTTGACTAGATATACCAGGAAATGCATGCATTCTTTTTGGTTGATCTCTAAATTTGGAATTCCACATATATTTATGTGAATCTATAACAAACATAGGAGGAAAACAGGCTGTATGAAATGCATCATAAACACGGCAAGCCTAAGTGCAACTGTTTCTTCACATTTCATTCTAGAATCTATAGAAACAGCAATTAAATATTTCCATTAACAGAATCTTCTGTGGATTACAAATCTTTTACGTAATGTGCACCTTAATGATGAGAATCATAGATCAATCTGGTATAAGATGTAAACAAATCTGTTAAACGACTATACCTGTTAGGGTAGTAGGTTAAGGGAAAAAAAGCTCATTAGGATATCAGCTATTAAGCTGTAAAACCATTAGTCCCATTAGAGTTATCAAAAGTCTTTAGCAATGCAATTTGAGATCATCAAGGAATAAAAAAAGTAGTAATTTATATTAGTTGTCCTCCGTTCCTCCCATCCCAATTCAAGGAGGAAGGAAAACCCTAAATTCTGCCAAACATCTTACCCCAATTCCAAAATTCCACCTTCACAATTTCTTCAATTTATAGCCAATTTGATAGATCCTCCAAACAATGGTCTATTAGAGTCATAGTCAAGGTTTGAATTATCGTATCTCGATTTCGGTTTGGAAGGTCGAAAATAAGAGATCTTGGAGAGAATCAGAAGAATTCTCGGAGAGATAGGATGCTTAAAGTATTATTGTAAGAAAAAAATTATAGCTAAAAATCCCCAATCACATTCTATTTTAATTAACAAATAAAACTAAAGACACAATGCAATATAAACATATAAGAAAACATATACACTAATAATGATACAATATAATATAACTTTACATAACAAATATCATCAAATGATTTTATTGATATATGAACATAAGTAAAAATAATAGCATAAGAACAACTTAAAAGATATATTAAAAAAATAAATAAACAACCCTCCATACTTGCATAGATTAATATTATTTACTAATAAATTAGAATAAGATAAAATAATTAAATTAAAAAAATATTACACAAATTTAAATCTACATGAAAGCCATTATAATTTAATTTACATAATGAGATACATCAAGAACATAATAAATTAAATAAATCAAATAAAAACAATAAAAAATTTGTAACTTAATTAAATAAATTAAGGATAGTTAATAATAAAATAATAATAATATCCCCCAACACCACCCCCCCCGCCTCTTCTTCACACACCCCCCATCCCTGCCTCGGCTGCCCCCCCTTCGCCCCGTGCTTCGCCCCATCACTGCCCTCCACTCCCTCCTTTCCATTGCCTTCCCCATAGACTTTCACATTCTCAGAAAATCTGAAATTTCACCTGAAAATCACAAGATTTGTCCGAGAATCCGGTGAGACTGGCAAACTGTCATCTCTGCAAGAGATATGTCTTGGACCCTTGCCGAGATGGAGTTCTCACCGGAATTTTGCCGAGATCCGGCGAGATTGTAAACCATGACTCATTTCTAAGCACTTGCTATCAGCTAAAATTATAAACTGTTAAGTAAACATTGCTAACCTCGCATAGCAAAGTATAGTTTTGACACATTTCTAGGAAGACTTTTCCAAGGAATTCCAATTGCTTCCTGCCAATAGAAGAAGGTGACATGAATCAGGAGAGGCCATAAAATAAAATGTTGAAAACTGGTTCTGCATTTCTAAGCAAAGACGTGTTTGTACTTAATGCAAAATCACTGTCAGTCAATTAATTAATAACAATACAATATTTCTCTAAATTTTTTAAGGCCAGGACTTAGTAGAAGCATTTAATCGCAGATAGTCCAGTAACTAGACAATCATCTTTCTTGCAACACAAACATTCCTATCTTTTCAACCAAATTTACCACAAGCTCAACCATTCACCAACCAAATAATTGAACAAACAATATCTGACTTGATGGTTAATAACCTTACCTCAAAACTTGGATAAAGCAATTTGCATTCAACAGCATCCTCTCCATTTTTCTGAAATTAATACAGAAGACAATAAAAATGTGAGTTACCATCTTTACATTATATCAACTTTCCAGATTAAGTTCCTAAAGGGATCAATATAATAAATTAGGCTAAGGTTCAGTTTCTGCATATTATATTGTCAATGGAAAGAAACAAGGCATTCCCTTCAAGAACATGCCATTTCCCCAAACCAAGGCAACTGTGCAAAAAATCAATCAAATTAATATATACGAGGACCAGCAGTGTTGACTAGTAATGAAAGTTGGCAAAAAATAGGCTGCAGAAGGTAGTTAATCAAGTGCAAATTCTCACTATAACTGATTCAGTGACTGAAGCTTACTATATTTCCCATTGTTGGAGGGAAAGATGGCAGGAGTTAACTGTACATCAGCTTAAAATCATAGGTAGCACTGAAATAGTGTTAAGAATCCAAACCTATATCTATAAAAAATGCTTCGAAACAAACCTTTGTGTAAGTGTAGTTCTGTAAATCTGCAAATATTTCTCCGCACAGGTCTCTGCAAGTAACTGTGTAAAAAGGAATCCTTTTTGGTCTTTTCCGGCATTTTTCATTCACTAACTTCTGGAGCAAAACAATGTATAACCAACATCATGCAGCTTACATTGGCATATTGATATCACTATATGAAAATATTAGTGCCAAAGAACATGTACATTCAGGGAAGTATGAATGCAATATAATTAATAATTGGTTTAGTATTTATTGAACTCAGAAATCTAACAGTGACCAAGATCATACAGATATTCTATTAGCCAATTCTTACTTTGGTCATAAATGAGCAGTTGCTGATAATAATAGCATCAAACTTGTCAAAGAATGTTCCATCAAAGCTTGCTAAGTCACCTGGTATAAGTTATTCGATAAAAAAAAAAACAATCAATAGAGTTAAAGAGCAAAGACTGACGGGAATCATGATTTGATCCAAAATGTTGGGTGTGGCATATGTGCGATTTTGGATCTATTGCATCATGATCTACACATTCTTCTAATAACTGATCAATTAAGACTTTCTTGGTCGGATAAAATAAGCAATCTTGATAATAAAGAAATAGCATAGTGGCATTTGCATACCTTTTTCAGTAGATACACGAACCATCAGATTAAAATCTTTCAAAGAGTCACAACAAACTTCAGCTATAGATTTTCCATGATATGTCTCCTTGTCTGGAGGAATCAAGAAGTTAGCCCAAAGGGACTCCTCTGTGACCATACGGTCATCCATCAAGGTTAAACTCCCAACTCCAGCTAGCACAATGTTTTTGGAGAACTACGACAACAGTTTTTACAGCAAAGAGAAATGAGTAAGGTTACATGTTTAATTGCAATAGATGCTATGCATAGAAAATTAATACCAACTAAAAAATTAAAACCAACTTGTCTATAACATCCTCATTTACCTCAGCAACAGTACCGTTGATACCGCTTACCAGGATGTGAGCTTTGCTTAGTCTGCAAAAGACAAATGACACTGTCAACATTTGTTTCAATCAATAAAAAATGCAATTGAGCCGTGAAAACAGAGGTGATCTTAACCATTTCTTTAAGGCATGATCATTAAAGTGCATCAACATGGAAACCATAACAGGCACAAAATGTTTTCATGAACAGAAATTCTTCATATAACAGCCTAACAAGGATAATTTGTAGCATGAGTGTTTCATTCCATCTGAGTTTGTTAGCTTCCGACGATTAAAATTTCTTAACCTTAGATAAGGGCCAATCCATGATTAGAAAATCGTCAAAGTGCACAGCCATTATGGGACACAAAGAATCTTCACAAAATTTCTAGCTACCTTTGCAGGATTAAAAGTTTAGAATCTGAAGCAACAAAGACAATCAATCGCATATGAAGAAAGCTCCAGCTGCATAAATGTCACAATTTTTCACTTGCTACACCGAGCAAAATACCTACGAAACATTCACATACTTCCAAAGTTTCTACTTTTTTTTTTTCTAAAACGAAAACAAATGAAAGTACAGCCAGTAGTAAACAAGGCATTATCAGAAACATGAGGGTTGAGAACACTCCAGAATACCTTCTTTGGGCATCTGCACCCCATACACGAATCTGTCGATCATAAAGCGCAGTTTCCTGCTCAGTCAACTCCTCACCGTCCATGTCTACCCCGCCACACTCACTGCGAAAATAAACAAGCATCCCAAGGTTTAACAGACAAAATCCATTCTGTTACACCAATTTCCCACCCAAAAAAAAAAAACAGAATCCAAAATCAATCTAGATTTCCGGGACCAACACAGTAAAAAAGCAACCATTAAACAACCGGGGGGGGGGGGGGGGGGGGGAAAAAAAAAAAAAA